>OVAN01007081.1:0-20224 GCA_900406275.1 Anastatica hierochuntica | reverse complement strand
AAGGAAGCCTCATTCACCCTCTTTCGGTTGGAAGAGTATTTTCTCGACTCAAGATTTGCTTAGGCAAGGTATTAGGATACGTATAGGTTATGGGATAAACACATCGGTTTGGCATGATCCGTAGCTTCCGGATGAACTTCCGCGGCCAGCAAGGGGCCAGGGTAGTCAGTTGTATCCTACGTTAAAGGTACAACAATTGATTGATCCACAAACGCAAGACTGGCATGTGCCACTTCTATAGGAATTATTCAATCCACAGGATACTATCTTGATTAGGGGTATTCATCTGAGCCGTACCATTACATACGATGATGTGGTTTGGCATTTTACCAAGTCGAGACAGTATACTGTTAAGTCAGGCTACAAACTCCTTAACGCTATGGAGATTTCTCGGATTAATAATAATGGATGGGGACCAGGTTTAGAAGCTTTGAAAGCTTTCACTTGGCATATAAAATGCCCTCTTAAGATACAACATCTTCTTTGGCAAATTATAACAAGAAGTTTGGCGACAACTACGGAACTAGTTCAAAGAGGGTTTGTTGTGACACTATTTGCAAGAGGTGTGGCTCCTGTAAGGAAAGAATTAATCATATCTTTTTTCAGTGTGCCTCTATCCAGCACAATTGGGATCTTTACAAGGACCAAGCAGGACATAAAGCGTTTCCTTCTGATGCACTTTACACTAATATGGCCTATCTTTTTTGGCAAACCCGATGCGGATTCGGGATAGTGATCGTCCCGATCTCTTCCCCTGGATAATTTGGTTAATCTGGAAAGCGAGAAATAAGAAGGTTTTTCAAGGAGTACAATTGGATGCGGCGGAATTACTCGATTCAGCAGAGACAAATGCTATAGCTTGGAACGAAGCACAGATGGCTATCCCCTCGGAAGAGGATAGGTTTTGTAGCGAACCAAGCACTCCGAATGGTTTACTTTTCTGGATAGACGGTTCGCGGAAACAATCAGATCCTACTTCAGGACTTGGATGGATATGCATCAATAACGATGGGGATGTAATTTTGTTGGGGGCGAAATACCAACGACGGAGTCTCTCACCACTTCATGCAGAGTTTAAAGCTCTGGTATGGGCGATGACAGAACTGTACAATCGCAGAATAGATTGCCACTTCTTCCAGACGGATTGCGCGGAGCTCATTAGTATCATTCAGCATCCGGAAGATTGGTCAGCCTTTCATACACATTTTTCAAGATTACCAGCATCTCTGTGGATTCTTCACTGATTTCTCTTTGACGCATGTTCCGCGGACAGCAAACACGCAAGCAGATAATCTAGCAAGATGATCTCGTTCCTTTTTAAATGATTTTATTTTTGTAGACACAATCCCCCCGACTTGGCTCTCCACTTCGAGAGTTAGTTAATTTTTAATGTGTGGTTGACAAAAAAAACTTCATTAATAAGTTTTTAAGAAATACAATACCCAAAAATCTACAATATTACTTTTAAAAGTTACAATGCGTTAGATCGATCGATCCGAGGAAAAACAAACAAGGATTTGTTTTCTTTTTATTTTATTTTATTTCTTTGGATCAGATGCAAAAGGTGAAGAAAAAATTATTACATTTTATGTTTCGACACATAACATCTTAAAACTTTAGGCCCGACCTTGAGCATGCAACTGCCTTTTTGTAGATAAGTTCCTTGATTGAGTCAAGGAACTTATCATATTATACATTCACTAGATGGTTCTCCGTGCAACGCGCAGATAAATTATCGTCAAAATGTTAATAATTTTTTTGATTTAGTATAACTAATGATTTTGTTTTGATCATGATATAACTAATGATTATGACTTTAACAAAATTTACTAACGTGTTTTCTTGATATACATCATTATTCTCTATAGTTTTATTATAGAAATTTATTGGTAATGAGTATAGATGAATGTTAAAATATACAGATTCATTATAAATTATATTTTAAAACTTAAATTTTTTTGTAAACTATAAAGAAAATTTGGGTCATTCAAACTAAAAATTTTTATAATATAATTTAATGCAAAATTATCTTTATGGATCATATATTTGAAATTATATATGTGGCATATAATATGCATCAAATAGAAACCATGTCCAAATTTCCTAAATAAAAATTTATTATAATGATGACATGGAGCGGACTAAATTTCCAATTAATGTATAGGTTAAACTTGCTAACATGTTTTCATGGTATATATCATTATTCTCTATAATTTTTATTGGTTGAAATCTAATTTGATAAAGATATGTGTCAAGTTAAGTCACAATTATATCTAAAGATTATTAAATGGAATATTAAAAATATAATTATGATTATAACCAATCAAATTTCATAAAATTTCATTAAAGTTGTGACATATTTTTTTTATTGAAACTCATCACGATGAAGATATGTGACAAACTCACTACATAATTAATTTTATTATATTTTATTCAACTATTTGACAACAATTATACTTTATTCAACTATTTGTTATATTATTAGTTCTAGTTTTATGAAAAAAATTACTAAATACATAGATAACACACTTTTGAGATCTAACTACTAAATTTTTTGGCAACAACTATTTTTATTCAAAGAATTTAGGTTGTCATGTCAATTTTTTTAGTTGCAATCAAATTAATTTATAACCAATCAAATTATCTTAAGTGGTCATGTCATAATTTTTTTTTTAAAAGCAATTATGGTGATGACATGTGACAAACTTACTTCTTAATTAATGTATAGGGGATGTATGTCTTGATTTTTATGATCCATTTTTTTTTTGAATTCTCGTGTTTCTAACGATTTTAGTCCACCGTTTTCACAACTTAGTTTTTAGTTATTTGCTTTTATTATCATTTGCACTCCTACAATTAACTTTTTGTGTCATCGAGCTAAATTTAAATATGAGGACTGAAGTGCAATTGTGTCTTTGTGGATTCAATCATAATAGTTGCTTTTTCGATGATTTCAAATATCTGGATATTTCAGTAAAGAGTCACATTCATTGGACTGGGACGTAACCATTAGGCATGATTTTATAATGGGCTAAAGATCTAAAACTATGGCAATTTATGAAGGCGAGTTTTAAGGGTTATAAATACAGGATATAAGGGTTTGTAAAAATTATTCACATGATTAATAAAGAAAATTCTAAACGGATGTTTAATTCAATTTGAGTTTCTCTCTAAGTTTTTTCGTTTTCTTGTAAGTTTCAAATCGCATTTTTATAACAGTAATCTAAACTATTGTGATTTGATATACAGTTGTACTGTTTTTTAGAGTTAAAACTATGAGATATCATACAAGATCACTTATTTAAAATTGTGAACTGATGTTTGTGCAAATTTCATGATTTTAAGTCTTGTTTTCTCTAGTTTTTTCATGTTTTTAGTAATTTAATAGTTCATGGGTTTGGTTTTGGTTTTCTTTTAGTTTCATACATCATTTTAGGATCATAAGTTGTATATATAACATTTAAATTACATACTTTTGTCTATTTCAAATGTTTTGGAGCATGAAGAGGTGCTTAAAAGATGAAAGGAGCATAGGGAGATGCAAAGGAGTCTCAAGGATCAAAAATAAGATAGAGAAAATGGAATTTAGCACAAGAACGAAAATGACCAAGTGAAGCTTGGTGAGCCGGTCATTCAAATCAAAACGAGAGATCACCACAGGATGGTTGGGTCGTTTGTTTTGTAGTTTTTAGTCCGCACTTATCCAGAGAGGCCGAACAATCCAGACACTAACTAACTATCGTTCGTTTTGCAGCTTTTTGGGTTTTATATTCAACCCAACCCGATTCAAGTCGGGTTGACCCGGTTCGACCCAAAAATACTATAAATACTTTTCTAAGTTGTTATCTTAACCTAAGTTGTAGTTTCTTTGCTACTTTTAGTTATGAAACATTTGAATGTTCTAAACTCTTGTAACATTGGTAATCTTCATAAAGTTTGAGTTTTTCTTGTGTGAATCTCTTTCTAATCATGATTATCATGGTTTTATGTCTTTTGAGCATTCTATGTGAGTAATCTTTTATGCATATTATATCTTGAATATATTAGGAATGTTGGGATGTTAATGAATAATGTTTGATGTTTTAGTTTTATATATTTGCACGTTTTTAGGGTTGTTAACACTATATTAGACTTGATCAATCAAAGTCTAAACTTTAGAAATTTTATGTCCTGCAGGTGTTTGATAATATATCCAAGAAAACTCTAAATAGACTTTTCAATTTTAGCTTAGGATTAAGTTGAGCTATTGATTTCTTGGGCTCGTTCTTAATGGTTATTGATTGCGTAACTACAATGGAGAGATTAGCTTAATTAAGTGATTAATGAATGAATTAGTTTCAAGAGAGTGAGTTAATTGGTTGAGTCTTTGTCATTGAATGTGTTTTATTTGTGTGTCTCTACATCATTGATCAGCACTTGAAATCCTTTAATCGATTACCTTAATTCTTTTATCTTCATTGCTTCACTATCTTTGAATATTGATCTTTTGTTTGGTTTATTTGCTTGTTTGGTTCTTGTTTTACCTTTATTTTATGTTTCTTGATTACTTTATCTCATTTGGTAAATTTTTATTAGTTAGTATCATAATCAATATCAGTTGCTATGTTGAAATTTAATTATAGAATCTATAGCACCTGATGTATTAAATATCTTACTCCTTGTGGTTCGATCATAGTTACTACAACGCACCCTTAAGTTTAGGATAAGTTAGGAATTAAACTCGATTCCCTTATCATGAACCACCAAAAAAAAAGTTTATATTAGCTAATTCTTATTATATACTCCCTCTGTTTAGCATAAAGTGTCATTCTGACATTTTTTACACATATTCAGAAATTTGTTAAAAAGTCGTACATGCCCTTTATTAATACTTTAAAAAAATCTCTCTCCAATTAATACTTTAAAACAGTGAGGTTGAAACCAGAATTTCGTTTATAAATTTGCATAGAAAATGTAAAAAGACACTTTTTATGAAACAAAACTAAAACACCAAAATGACACTCTTTAAGAAACGGAGGGAGTAGATAATAGTTGTTATGTAATAGTCTTGTACGATTTAGATATATGTGAATATACATTTGTATATTTTCAGTTATATAGTTATGATTTCATATAGTTATTGCATTCCATAGATTTTTCTTTTAATATTGCATAACTTTTGCGGAGTTTAGAATCTAATGGTAATTGTAGGATTTTTAAAATTATTTTGGACTTCCATAGGATATTTAATTGGTTTTTTATTCGAAGAAATTATATTTTGTTTTTTTGACAACATAGATTTTTGACAACCAAAAAAAATTGGTTTGAGTGTCCAAATGCAACATAGATTTAACCGGGGCATCAAGCACTCGTGGTAAAGGGCTCACGGCTGTGAGTTTCGCTATCTGGATTCGCATTCTGGCCACTGAAGATTTCACATGCGGCTCTCACCATCTCAGAAACGACGGTTTGGAGCTATCCTTGTGTGACGTTGTGGACCATTGGTTCTTTGACCCCTATCAGCTAGTGTGGACTCATCTTGATAAGAATCAGAACACCGGAATTATCGAAAAAGAAAAAAAACTGCAACATAGATTTTTCCATATAATTTACTAATGCATATGTGTTAGAGCATCTCCATTGTAGAACCTCTACTAGAGTTTTTTAATTTTTTTTCGTCAATTTTTTTTTAAAAAAAAAATTAATTCTGACCAATAGCGGATTGCCACGTGTCGTGGGGCCCGCGTAAACAGTGTAAGAGGCAGCTCTTATTTAAAGGTTTTAAGAGGCAACTCTTACGTGGGGCCCGCGTTTTGGTAGCTAAAAACCTCCCAAAAACTCTCCAATGGAGGTGTTCTTAAGTTATCTCGAGAAAACCAGACCGCAGTGTACATAACCTCATACTTAAATTAAAAAAGCATGCGTTAGGTTAATTAAAATACAAATAAATAGAGGTCTGGTAAGGAGTGTGAGGAATCAAAAGAAGCTTTATGCCCCTAAAAGACGAGAAAAGCAAACCAAGTGTCAAACTGTCAATCATAGATATGATCTTGAGAGCCAATGGGCGCATAGATGCGAGGAAAAAAGAAGCAATAGATCGATCACACGCTTTCTGGCTTTTGCATGTTTGATACATTATACGAAGATTCTTTTTTTTTTAATATTTACTTCCTTCTTACTTACATAAATTGACCCATATGTATGTAATTGACACCTCCTCATTAAGTCACGTGATAGATGGATGATGGGACTGTCATGTTAAGTAAGTTTTTTTTTCTTCTTTGTCGACTTAATTCATTATGATTAAAGGCATTGAGTACATGAGTTTAGCATATTCCGTACAACCATTTGATAACATGTACCTGAAACAATAACCTAGCATTTTTAGTTAACTGTTCTGCTATGGTATTGTTTTCTTTGCGGATGCATCCAAAATGCGTATCTTTTTTTTTTATCTATGAAAATTCTTGCTATGTCTCCAACATATATGCTTATGTCTTCTGTGTTGCACTTGGAAATTGCTTCAACTTCCTGAGATGGTTGAACATAAGACTATTATTGCCCCAAAATATGACTTGCTCATATCCTAATCTGCTTAGTTGAATTGCAGCATCCCTAATAACTAAAGCTTCTGCCTCTAGTGGTGTATAAACAGAATTCACAAAGGATGATCTCTGGAATATGGGTCTACCCCTATTGATTTTATAATATTCAACCTATTCATATGCTCTTTTCTCACTCGAAGACCATGAGGCATCAACAAAAATATCCTATTAAGAGGATTGCTTACCTGCTCAAGAGGTACTTTCTTTAGACTTGCTGATTTGTTTGGAAATCTTCTTTTTGGTCATTTCCTTCCAACATTTGCATTGTGAAGCAAAATTAGGTTTGGACAGGACAATCATCAATGTACCATGGAGAAAACCATTCAAAATAGGATATGTAAGATCATTATTATCAATCATTTTTGTTAGGTAATTAACAAGTATATCTTCTATTCAATATTAATAAAATCTCAACATTAAAAAATTGTCAAATTTAAATACATCAAACAAGAAATAAATAATTTTGGTCAAATTAAAAAAATGTAACAAACAAGACATAGTGTTGATTTACCTTGAATCGGATCACCTTCTTCTTGCGATATTACGGAATTCCCATTATTTTAACAAACGAAATCAATGGAAAGTCTTTTTCTTGGATTGCAGTTTCAACTTACATTTTGTTCTTAAGTGTTTATTTGGAAAATTGTATTCTTAAGCTTTTATTTGCAAGGCCAAATGAGATTAGGGTTAAATAGGAAATATTTTGGTAAACAAAAATAATGAGTTTAGGGTTAATTAGGAAGTTTCTATATTGATTTTGTTATCCCTAATCTTAGTCTGTTTTTGCCGTCAACGTAGCCAAATATACAACAAGTGAACTTCTTTAATGTGTTGTATGTTCGCACATTTTTTGTTTAATACTTTTTCATCTGTTACAAAAGTTAGGAAATACTCTATATTTAATGAGCCGTGTAATCAAGAAGATTTTTCAAAGTCACCTCTAATTTTTGTTAACAACAATAACACTCACCTCAACTATAAAAATAGAAGCTCAAACATTTTCTCGTACGTTTCTTTTCATGTGAAACATAAATAATCCAAGAAGGTAAAGTGAGAAGAAGAATAAGATTCAGGAGATTGTCACGTAGAAAAAGGGTTGAGCAAGATGGCCAGAAAATGTTTAGAAAGGAGGAAAAAGGAAATTAATCAGTTGTAACATATTATTAAATCAATAAATAAATAAACACATATACCAAAAAAGCTACATTAGAACCTAACATGGCCAGGTCATTGGTCCTCACATGATAACCTCTTTAAATATTGGCTAATTATGCTTAATGACTGTCACTTAATTGTTCTTTCACTTTAAGTGATGCTTTAAGAATATCTTTGTTTCAGTTAAGTGATGTTTTTACAAATTTCTATGAAAAAATTCAATGGTAATTAATATTTTTGACCATTTATATTATTTTTTTTGGTCATCATAGCTTAGTGGCAAATAGTTCTTCTCACTAGAGGCAGGTGCAGGGGTTCGAACCCTGGTTTCGTGAGATGGATGCAGAGGTGGTGCAACCACTGGCCCACTTGCTCCTCTCGACCATTTATATTCTGTAATGTGATTTTATTGACTGTATAGCTTTAGTTAATGTTGTTTTTATACAAAAAAATGTAGGTGAATACTACTTTTGTTTCGCGAAGATAATTTTTTGGACTTTTCAAATATACTTAAAAATATTTAATATATAATAATAACTACTTTGTTTTCTATAAAAAGTTATTTTCAATAATTTTAAACCAATAGTATTAACCAAAACTTATTCAATTAACAATTTACTATCATTAACTAATAAAAAGATGCATAGAAAACCTAAAAACTTTTTTTTGTGGAACGAAATTTTTTCTAAGACATATATTTTAATAAAACGGAGGGAGTAATAGTTAGTAATTTATTAATAAGTTAAAATTCACTTGATATAAAATAGATGGAGTATATAGATGTTTGCCAATAATTTACTTTTTTATTTATTTTTTTAACATCTAAACTTTCTTGATATCAAACATGGTTTAAACAATTACATGGAATGTAATATGCACCAATTGCATTTTAAGATGAACATATAACTGAAAAAGTAATAACACAAACATTGCTAACTCTTTTGTAGGATAGACTGACTTGCTAACTTTGTCAAGTTTCGTTCTCAGTCTTTTATGAACTTGTGCTCGGCTGTCAAATCGTCTTTTATCACTTAATAGATCATTGGATACGATCCATCTTTTACATCGTAATCCATTTCATATACTCTCGCACCAGGAGATAATATGCTTTGTTGTAATCACTCTCCATGCCATTAAAAATCTTCTGTATTGACATCGATAAACGCATAAACCTATCATCATCTTCTTCTTTATTAATAATATTAAGGGTCTTGGCATATTCCGTTGATAGTTATCTTCCACAATCTTCCATCCCAAAATTCTCCATGTGAACCAATCATTGAGATTATACTTACTTTTCTTTTTCATAACACCACCATGATAACAACAAGAAAATAATTTGAGGTGGTACCATTAACCATCTTCTTCAGCGTACTCCTTAATTATTTCAGGTAGCAAGAAAAGGATTATCACGCCGTCACCACCATATAATCTTGTTGCGATTTGAAAATTCCAATATCTCGGGAGTAAAGAAGGCCACAACAAATTACGTTCAGATAATAGAGAAAATCATGCATCAAACGCCAGGAGGTACCACCAAAGGTGTACCACCAAAACCGCCATTCATATATCAGTAGAGCACTCTTCATCCATGACTAATCACCCGGCCATGGTGGCTGTAAAGCCTGACTTTTTGTTCTGAACAAGAGATTATCATCATTTAAATTGCCGCGAAGGAGAAAATCGTCGTGGCGCGAATGACACGGACAAACACCGGTGAAAGTAGACCGATTAAATCGATTCATATTCGTGGGACAATCACACTTCCGAAGGGAGACACAACGCTCAACTAAGTCCCAACTCCAACTCGTTTGTAACGGTCTTGATAAACCCCAAAACATAAGCGACAAAGAGAATCAAAAAGTTGACAATCATCATCTTAATTGACACCCCTCTGCAAATGAAAAGATATGGAGTTATATTTGGCGAAGATAAATGTCGGTTAGATTTTTTTCCCCAACGACGAAAAGAAGAAGATATAGACATCACTGATGATGTTTTATTGAAACAACTAAAAATACATTAAACAAAAAAAAGAAAAAACGAAAGACGGTTGCGACCAAAGCCACCGAGAAGTACTCGCAGTGTTGTTTATTACAGAATCGTAAATCGCTTTCGCCAATAATTTACTTATCAATTATTATTTTCAACTGATTTTAAAATAAAAAAAAATTTGTAATATACTATCATAACTTAGTTACATTGACATAAGGTAAATATATTCAATCTTGGATTGGAACTCGGTCAAATTTAATAAGCTATAAGAGCATATTGGTTTTTGAGAGGTATCTTAGGAATCCATACAATGATAAATATAAGAGACACATTTGAATAAAGATTGTATGGTGTTTAACTTAATATTACTGTTGATTTGACCAAAGTAAACTTAACGTTAGTTAAAATTAATAAATCTCTTGTCAATGTTTAATTTTGACTTACATTGAATCTAAGTCGACCAATTATAGGGAGAAAATTCAGATTTGGGTTTTTTCACTTCATCATCGCTGGTCTCTTATTCAGTCTCTTAATAATTATATATTGAAATATAATAATAAAGATAATAAAGTAAGAGAGATCTAGGAAGAGACTCACAGGGAATTTTAAAAACCTATCTCTACAACTGTGTCCTTTTAATTGGTTTAATTTCCTTTTATACTTTAAATTTAATAGTTAATAAATATTATATAGATAAGTTATCAAATTGTAAAACATAATTTTGATTTTTTAGCATGTCAGGTCATATGTCACATCAGATGTAAGATCAATCAATCAAACATAACCTAGGAACTAAATTATACAAGCTAGTGGAGGAAGGCTAATACAATACAACCCTATAAAATAACAAACAATTTGCTTTAGACGGAGTTTTCGCATGTAAAATTTATGAATTTGCACACTTAACATATAACACATATGAGGGCACACATACATTATAATAAAAGACTGATGTGGAAAAAAGATGCTTTACGAAGCAGTGAAGTGAGTGGAAGAATCTGATGATGGAGATTATATATAAAGTGACCAAGGTGGTAATGAGTGTGGTTATAACTTGAAAGTTTTCTCCCAAGTAAAAAAAAAGAGAAACCAAAGAGTAAGTGGGGAACCTCGAAGCTAGTTCAAACTAGTGGGAGGTTGTTCCACGATCTAAGTTACAAAATTCAAATCCAAATTTGAACCCAAAACCCAAACACAAACGTTAAATCATCAGATATTGGCAGAGATGGCTCGTGGAAAGATTCAGCTGAAAAGGATTGAGAACCCTGTTCACAGACAAGTGACCTTTTGCAAAAGGCGAACCGGTCTTCTCAAGAAGGCTAAGGAGCTCTCTGTGCTCTGTGACGCAGAGATTGGTGTTGTGATTTTCTCTTCTCAGGGCAAGCTCTTTGAGCTAGCTACTAAAGGGTATTTTATATATATATCCCATAGTGTCTATATATGTAGTATGTGAATAAATAGTATCTTATATATATATATATATGTATATATGTGGGAATTTGATTAAAAACAAAGAACAATGGAGGGGATGATTGATAAGTACATGAAATGCACTGGTGGTGGTCGTGGTTCTTCTTCTGCTTCTTTTAATGCTCAAGAACAACTTAAACCCCCAAATCTTGTACGTTTCTCTTCTCTTATATTTTCATTATTTACGTATTTTCTTTGTCTGTTTGAATATGTTTGGTTTGTTTATGGAATATTGAGCTGATTAAAACTACTCGAAGTTCAATGTCTCATTATCTCATAATACATATTCTCAAATGTTAGACCACTTTCTTTCCATTTCATTCTTTTTGGGGGAAATTTAGTTTTTTTTACAGAGAATATGTTATTTAAATATTCAAAAATGAAACATATTATTAATATGGAAAATGATTACACGTGTTGACATTCACTTGAAACTCTTTTGAGCATTGTTAATTGATTTGAAATTAAAAAAAAAAAATACTCAGTAGGTTAGGTAGGGCACCTGATGCAAGTTCTACCTGTAATTTAATAGTTACTAGATTTTTAATCCGCGCAACCGCGCAATTTTTTTTTTGTAATATTATATATATGATTAATCATGTTTAGGTTTTTCGAACATCGAGTTTATAATTTTTGGTTATTTGGAATTCAGGGTTCGGTTTAGATTTTAGATTTTCGAACTTTTAGATTTCCTCGGATACTCGTATGAGTTCAATTCGGATAATATCGAATTTCCAAAATACCGTGAAACAAAACTCGTTAGAGTATTTAAAACAATATCAGATGACTAAACTTAAATTTTTATAATTTATATAAATTATTTATATAATTGCTTTGGGACAGTACAAACTGCTACACATAAAATATTCTTATAAGAATGTATTTGGTTATTCAATGGAACGAATTGTACTAAAACGTTGCCCTACCCTCTGAACTATATCTTTTAAATAAATTAATAGTACTATGTAGGTCATGGCCGCTTTGCACTCGACAATCAACATCTTCAGTTTTTTTTTATGTACGCTTTTAAGTAATACTGAGGAACATCTTTTTGTTGCTTTAGGATCCGAAAGATGAGATCAACGTACTTAAGCAAGAGATTGAGATGCTTCAGAAAGGGATAAGGTATGTTGAATTTAATTGCTAATTACATACTATTCCTTGATATAGTCGTCTATATATATGGGTTTGTAAATGCATAAACATTCCGTGTAAACATAACAAAATACAATCAGGTATATGTTTGGAGGAGGAGATGAGGTGATGAATCTCGAAGAGCTTCTATTGCTTGAGAAGCATCTTGAGTATTGGATTTCTCAGATTCGCTCTGCTAAGGTATATAAATAACATAATGAATATGTTAGGGAGATTGTATAGAAATACTGATTCTGAAAATTTTACATGTAAACTTACAGATGGATGTTATGCTCCAAGAAATTCAGTCATTGAGGAACAAGGTAAAGGCACAAAATATCATTTTTATATTATAAATAATACTAGATTTTTATATGTGTTAAACGTAGGATTAGAATATTTGATTGGTTTAACATAAATTGGTTTTGAAGCCTAGAAAATAATTAGAAAACATTTACAAACTAAATTGAATTTCATTAGATTTTTGGTGTTTTAACTCATTTTTTACATGTTATCTAGTTTGAAAGAAAAATTCTCTGCATTGAATTAAAAGATATATAGTCCAATATCTTAGGCATTATATGTTCGCTTTGTAAGGAAATTAGAAAGCATAAGAAATAATGGATGAATGAGCTTAACCATTTGTTGTTTCCGTAATCAATTAAAAATTGCATACATTTCTAGTTGATAATATAACCTTTTAGACATATTTTCTCTCTATGTCTTCTCAATTAGTGTATAAGTCGAGTCAGAAATTTAGTTTAGTTACTTGATCAAAGGTTAAGTATAACATTGTTTAATGAATTTTCGTATGAATTAGGAAGGAGTTCTCAAAAATGCCAATAAGTATCTCCTGGAAAAGGTAAAGAAAATCTCCATAACAATTATTATCATAGTACATTGTTTGAAATAGGAAATCTATCAGCAGAACTATACATCCAATACTGTCTAATGAGTTGTTTTGTTGTTGCTTTGGTGAATTAATGCAGATAGAGGAGAACAATAATAGCATATTAGATGCTAACTTCGCAATTGTGGATACTAACTATTCTTATCCGCTAACCATGCCAAGTGAAGACTATAGGATATTTGAAGACTATGTCTTATGAATTTAAATAATCTTGGTAACTATAATTTGTGTTGTTAAATTACACATAATTATAGTAAAAGCCTATGGAACTTTGCTAGGACAAATCTATCTGTATTTTTTCCTCTTGTTTTTCATTTGTTGGTGTGAGCATGAAATGACTACAAGTGTGGTGTGTACTTAAATCCTTCCTAGTTTCTATCTATGGTATGAATTCAAAAATTATTTGGTTTTGGGTTTTGTTGAGGATATCTCGCCTCCTCTTTTTTCAATGTATTCATTGTTATCCATGAACCATGATGATATATATAATTTAACGTGATGACAAGGAATTTTGTTTCTTTCAAGTTTAATCCCGAACTAAACTCCTAAACCTTAAGATTAAGGGTAGTAGTTGTAGTAAATGGGGTTATCGAACCATAAAGAGCAAATTTTCTACACATTTAATCCTATAACTAGTTTCGTTAATCTAAGTCTTATAAAAGCAATTGGATTTCGAACTTAAATCAAAAAAAAAATCAAAGCAAACAAGATAGCAATCTCAAACTACTAAATACTACTTAAGAGAATTTTGATGATAAAAAGCATGCTAGCAATGAGTTAGGTGCATGATCAAGTGATCCAAATGCTAACCCAATGCAAGGTTGAGGTAACGAAGCTCAATTCAAAGGCAAGGCAACAAGTCAACTAGATCCCTTCCATGATTCTACTCCATTTAATGTACTAAGATAAAGCTAATCTCTCAATAGCAATCCTAAGTTCATTACTCATTAAACACAAGCCCAATAGTCTACTTAACACCTTAATCATTTATTCTCATAGGCTAAGAATGCTAAGCATGATTCAGATTCTCTTAGGCATTTCATCGAACACTTTCCGGGTGTGAAAGCCTTAGAATCTAGGATTTGATTGATCACTTCAAATCTCGCTTTAAACATCCCTAAATCATGTAAATCTATGTAAACCCGACATCTAACATCATGATTAACATCTAGATCTAGCTTGATCAACCTAACTCATGCTCACATTAGATGACTACTCACTGCTCATGCTCAAATAATTCAGAAAAACCAAAGATAAACTCATAGCAAACATAGAAGAAGAAGAAATGATAAAGCAAACATAGAATAGTAAAGCTTAGAGGTTTTTCAATGTGTAAGATGAGTATTTATCGAAAATTAGAAGTTGGGTCGGGTTGACCCGGGACAAACCGGGTCAAAACCCATATTTTGAACATTTTAGACAAGGTTGGCGGTCTGGGCTGGGGGTTGTGGACCTCCAGCCAGACCCCCTGGACCGCAAGCTTCTTTTCCACTCTGGCTGGCGGTTTACCTGAAGGTTGTGGACCGCCAGCCATAGCTCCCTGGACCACCAGCTTCTTGCAATTGGTGCTAAATGCGTCCGTGCTTGTGTTCAAGTCCCAGAATTCATCCGTTTTCATCAAGGCAACCTGAAATAGAGTAAAATAGAGGAAAAGAATGTACAAATGCAACTCCTAAGACATCTATATGATACTAAAGACTTTTACTTAATAACTCATACTAAAACTACCTAAAAATAACCTAAACTCTAAGATAATGTAACTATATTCTAAGCCTAAATCATGCAAATTTCATAAATATCACGTGGACAAGTGATACCTGATGTATTGGTATTTTATGTGTTTTTATTTATATTTTAATCGACAAATATGATGCTTTACTATGTATTTGGTTCTTTTTGGAGTCGTTTGGTGTTCTTTAGTGTTTTTACAGGTCATATGTTCGTTATGCGGAAAGAATGCATGTAGATGCAAAATGGAAGCTAAAGTGAGCATTACAACTTCTATGCACTGAAATGGACAAGGATCGACCAATCCCTGTATTTTGAAATTTGCACTATATGGACAATAGGACAAGGATCAACCGATCCTTTCCTAGGGATCGGCGGATTCATGTCCCGACGCATGCTTGAATCGAACCAGATTTTGAAGACCGAAAAAGACACAAATATATACTAAAAACATCCAGACTCGTGATTACTATTATATTATTGTATTTTTGAGTTTTTAGGGCAAACATTGAGCTTGGTAAACCTAAAAGAGACAAATTCCAATTTGTTCTCTTTTGAAAAGAATTCTAAACACTTTGCTCTTGTTTTTTTTTCAATACAATATGTCTTTCTCAAATTCATATTGTGTTGTTTTGATTTCATGAGTGTGTAGTTCATTAGTTGGGTTTAGGGTTCTCACATAAGAGTTTTCATGATTTAGTGATTGCTAGGTTGTTAGATTGGGGAATTATCAATTGGATCTTCGTTTAACATTTTTTTTTAATGCTGAAATTGGCCTTATCACCTAGTTTCTGATATTAGGTTGTTTAATGCACTGAAAGTGTTCGATTAAATGCATGAAAGAATTTTAGATGAGCGAATTTTCTTAGACCAATAGAATTTGATTTTAAGCAAATTGTGAACATATTAATCCTTATTAGAATGCATGTTTAGGATATGAAACTCAACGAAAGTTAGTGTTTAGGATTCTAGAATATAGTCAGTTAGCGCTACAGAAGTAAGTTAATTATAAGTTCGTGAATTGAGTTCAAGATGGCTCTTAAATGTTTTCCTGATAACATATCTACATCATTGATGAAATGATTCCCCTGAGAATACCCTGTGCACAATATTTTATTTTTATTGATTACAACACGTTGATTTGCTTTCCTACTTCTTGTTTGCTTTATTCTTGATTTAGTGTATTCACCATAATTTTTTCGCTTTAGCCCACAGTTAATTCATATCCTCTTATTGTAATCATTGGTCTCCGTGGATCAATCATATTTATACTACTGCGAGTATATTTGTGCTTTTATAATTCGTTTTCAGGTAAAACTTGAGCCTATCAATACCCTAGAGTGTAAACTCAACACCAATTCTAATTTTTTATATTCAAATTTAAAACAGAATTTCCGAAAATGCGAAAACTAGTGTGCAGATGTAGAAAGTTTTAGAGTCTGAATGGTGACTGTAGTTTTGAGAGTGCCTGGAACGCAAATTTCAACTGCGGTACGTTCGGAATGCGGGACAAATGCGGTTAATGCAAAAACATAGTACGAAATAATGTTTGATTTGTAGAAACAATTTACGGAGCGAAATATATATGTTGATTGGTAAAAGATATTAATGATGTAAAACATAAATAATATAAAAGGAAATGTATTTGCACATCTATTGTAATTAAATGAGTAAAAATTGTTTTACTTGAATTATTAAATTTTTATTGATATAGTGAATTTAATATAAAAATTTAAAATTTAAATAAAACAAAGTATTAAATAATAAAAAATTAAGTAAAATACAATACAATACAAATTTTTTGATATATTATTTGATAAGCAAATAATATAATTTAAAAGATAATTTCTGTATTTTATTTTAAAAATATTTTTTCAAAATAAGTTATGAATAAATTCATTTATAACTGTTAATATAAATTGTAAAATCATACTTAATATAATAAAGAATTTGGTCAAGCATACATGTTAATAAATTATAATCAAACTTGCCTAAAAGATGAAACCATGTTACTCTTGTTGTTATGTCTTAGTACCAACTTTCTATCATAATTTTTATTGTTAAAAAATTATAAAAGAAGCAAATAAACAGAAAGAAAAGTTATTTAGTTTTTTCTCAGCTTTTATCAGTGCGGTTTTGCTTTTAGCCGCTAGTAAATAGGTTTTTGATTTATCAGTCAGCAGTATGTTGGTAATTACACTACAGTGAAAACCGCAATCTTCTTTTCTTTTTTCTTTTAAAAAAATGCAAAAGGCATAAAAATTTATGTGATTGATGGTTTAAAAGCGGTTTTCAAAACCACACATGAAAAACGCACTAACCAATGCTACCATTCATAACCTTAGTGTGTTTTATCAATAAAAAAGTTTTTCAGTGCACACGATGCGACTACTATTTATTGGCAAAAGGACTAACATTTATTTGTCCCCGGTTTATATCTTTTTTGACACAATCTCAAAAGTTAAAACATTGAAAGTCAATCCTAACGCAGATAGACCAAGATGCTAAAACCTATAACCATCATTTTGAAATAGAAGAGACTTACATTTGATGCTTTTTATGCTCTCTAGGTACTTCCACATGATTGGTATTCAGACTTGTCTAACCTTGTAAGTATCTGACCTAAGGTTTTATTGACCCTTAAGTTAAGCTTAAATTTATAACCTTTTTAAGCTAAACTTATCTAGTCCCAAAGAGAATAGTTATTTAGTTGTAGCATAAGAGGTATCGTTTCAAGGATTAAATGACTTATAAGCTAGAGAGTAAACATAGAAAATAAAAGTCTAAGCAATTCGAATTAGGTTGAGAACGTCACTAGTTACAACTTATTCTAAGCATAACCTTTAACAAACATGAACAAAAGGCATAAATAAAGACTTAATATGAAAGGGCAATAAGTAAACTACATTAAAGGAACAAACTTTAAATGCTAGCAATGATAAAGATTGAATCTTTAAGATATAGCAATTGGTTCGAATTCGATTTAGAATTGTAATGGGTTTAATCTAGGCATTATAAGAGGATTAAAATTATTCCTAGGCCAAGGATCACATCATTATCGACCTATCCACTCTCATGACGAAGATCTATTCATCCATGCATATTACAAGACTCAACTTTCACTTTTTGTCTATTTAAGCATGCAAGTGAGAGTAATCTACTAGTCCTGTAAGCCATCTAACATCCATAGTACTCTACTCTCGTGAGCCAAGATGAAAATTATAGATTTTTGTTCTCTTAAACATTTTCTCAAACACTTTTTAGGCACTTGATGCAAGTATCATTCTTTTAAAGTGAACCAAACAAAACCTAGTAGGAATATATGCCAAAATCTAACCTAATACCCATTACAATCATATGTCTAACCCTAGTCTACTACATCTAAAGATTCAAGAGAGATCTACTCACTAAAATCCATGGAACTCAAAATACAAAGGTTGGATCTTTGAGTTTCCATAATATTAGAAACAAGAAAAGAAAAAGAGATGGAAGAAGAGAAACACAAACTTATATTAAAATATCAAAATGTTTACAAAGCAAGATAAAATCTTTGATTTGATCAAAAGTAGTTAAAAGACCTTATAAGTTCTTATAAATTCTTAAGTGTATCAATTATATGTTCTTAGAGGGTTTAAGAGAGGCATTTATATAAAGGGGGAGGTAGAAGTATTGCCCTAATTGCAAAAAATCTGAAATGTTGCGAGACAATGATCCAATGCAACTCCCCATCAATCATGATGGTCGATGGTGGCTTGCATTTCTAGATTTCTAGTTATGCCGCCCACAATCGACCCAATGATACTCACCATCAATCAACATGGTTGATGGTGGCTTGCATTTGCATATTGCTTCTTCTTCTTGCTTCATTTCTTGGCTCTTCAATCCTCTCTTCTCCAAATGCCTTTAACCCTTCTTCCTCTGGGTTCTTATTCATCAAACAACCTAGAATCATGCTCCAAGCCGTTCATTTAGTCTTTCCAAGGTTTATACCTACAAATGCAAAGAAATGCAATGCAAAGATGAAAAATCTTAAACTAAACTCACTTCCTGAACTATAAGGATTATAATACTAAAATGCCTTATATACAACCTAAAAATAATGAAAACATGAATAAATGAGTCAAAAATGTATGAAAATATAAGTGTAATTGTAACGTCATCGAAAATATCGACGATTTAAATGCAATGTTCCTTTACTTAAAGTTTCTTTTAAATTTTGATTTTAAAATGATTCTTCTTAGGTTTAATGAGCTTAGGCTCTGACTGATTGTGATTAATAGCATCAAGTTTCTAACGAGAAAGTAATTTACTCTCACGTTCGCCAATATTTTACCAATTGTATTTAAAATGTTTTAATAAATCTTTATTGGTTAACGCTATGTGCTATTGAAATGCTTTACTTTTCTTTTCTCATAATTTACTGGGGGATGTTCCGCGCTACGCGCGGATTTGTGTTTGTATTTTTTTCTAATTTCTCAAGTTTGAAGTACAGTTTGATGAAATTATTTTTTAATTGTAGTGTTTTTATTACAGTGCATTCTTATTAAGAGTCTGTAATGTTTATAAGTTTACTAATTTGAATATGAAAGCAATAACTAATGTTAATGTATTTAAAATTTAAAAAATGTTCAATAGGCATAGCGCTTTTAGTTAACCACATGAATACAAAGTTTCTCGACAAAACAACCTCATGTAGTGTAGGCATGCTTGTTGGTGCTCATATCTTCTCTTCGGGAAGACTTCATGTGTTTTTTACATAGCAAGAATGTTGGTCTCGCCATTGTAAGTTGTTCCTTTGGTAATCTGTAAATGGAAGCAAATGTTTCTTTACTATTAGATAGATAATTTTTTTGTTTAGGTGTTTTTCTACCATNTCGATCTTCTTCTCATATATAACCTGCATTGTACGCTATGTTATTTTTTTTATTCTTGTAGTTTATATTATGGATTTAGTACAATGTGTCTCATTTTCTAGGTAATCCGTTATAAATTTATTTGTAGACGATATTCCTCACGCTTTCTTCTGGTTCTACTTCTCCTTGTAAGATGTGCAGTCTTTGTGGGATTGTGACTCTTGAAGGAGCAACATAAAGTTGTCCATGACTGAAGACTGGCCTGGTCAAGTATATGAGTACTTGCTTTAATCCTTGACTTTTGTTTATAGTCATCGCGTTGCAAACCCCAATTGAGAATTGGCGTCCACGCAATGTGAAAGGTGATTCGTTTTAGGCGGTGATAAAACAATCCT
>OVAN01007080.1:0-20225 GCA_900406275.1 Anastatica hierochuntica | reverse complement strand
GTCCGGGTCTTAGCGTCAATGGATGTCAAGACTAAGCGTTGGTCTTGACATTAATTGGTGCCAAGACTGTTCCCCGATCTTAGACGTCAATCGGTGCCTAGACGTTCTTCCGAAACGATGCGGTTTTCCGATGATCACGGAGGTTTCGTATTGTTTCGAAGTTCGTATTGCGAGGTCTTCCGTAGATTGCGAGGTCTTCCGTAGATCGTGGACGTTAACTTTAGCATTCGGATGCTTTAGTTGTTTGCGGACGGATAGACTTAGTGTGAGATCGGTCACGATTGACTATATTCGTAGCCTTGAAACTTGTTGGAGAAGAGACGGTTAGGATGATAAGACTCCCGAAGCTTGAGGATATTCTTGCGATTCTTGTTTCCGTAGGAGGAAACAACGTCTCCGTAGTCCTTTTTAGGCGTCGATTTTGTCGTGACCGTTTTTGACCCCAACAGGTGTACAATCCACAAAGGTATATCTTAAATCCGTCTTTGATATTAAAGATTTGGGTGAACTAAAGTACTTCCTAGGAATAGAAATATGGTGATCTAAAGAGGGGCTATTTTTATCTCAAAGGAAGTACACACTTGATATGTTGTGAGAGATAGAAAAACTTGAAGGGAGAATAGCCAAAACACCTCTTGAAGATGGATACAAGATACCACGTGAGGGGGAGTTTAAAGATGAACCGTTTGAAGATGCAAAGCTATATAGAAGAATGATTGGAAAGCTTATCTATCTTACTATTACAAGGCCGGGCATGCAAGCTTCGAAGATGCATCATTGGAAAATGGTGGAAAGAATCCTTAGTTACTTGAGTGGATCTTCGAAATAAGGAGTATGGATGGGTTGTAACAAGAATATCGAGATAGTAGGATATTGTGATGCGGATTGGGCTGGAGATAGGAGTGATAGAAGATCTGCTACGGGCTATTGCACTTTCATAGGAGGAAACTTGGTCACTTGGAAGAGTAAGAAGCAAAAGATGATGTCATGCTCTAGTGCCGAAGCCGAATATAGAGTTATGAGGAAACTCACAAACGAGCTAGTTTGGATCAAGAACTTACTCATGGATTTGGGTATAGAGTCGTCAAGATCGATCACAATACATTGTGATAATCAAGCCGCGATACATATAGCCTCTAATTTGGTGTTCCACGAAAGAACGAAGCACATAGAGGTAGATTGTCACAAGGTTCGACAAATGGTTGAGCAAGGGGTCATATTGTCGTGCTATGCAAGAAGCGAAGATCAATTGGCGGATATCTTCACCTAAGCTACAAGCAAGAAGATATGTGAGTCCATCCTTCCAAGACTTGGACTTACTAACATTCGGAGATGAAGACCTCTAACCATGAGGAATTGTACTCTTTTTTCTAAGTGTGGTTTTGTCCCAAAGGATTTTCCCACTTAGGTTTTAATGAGACAATGATTCATGGTTCCAATCTTAACTATAGTAAGATTCTATAGTTAAGCTTGAGGGGAATATTAAGAAATAGGCCGACTATATATCTAGTCGGACTATATAACTCCGCTTGAAGCAATGAGAAATAGGCCGACTATATATCTAGTCAGTCTATATAGCTGTTGCCAAGCAAGGAGAAATCTGACTATATATCCGTTGGAAAAAATAGTCAAACTATCTATCTGTTAGAAAAAAGGAAGGAAGCCATTAATGAGTTTAACTCCAACTCATTTATTTTAAATTCTGAATTTGAATTGTCTTCTTCTTTCTTAGCTTTTCTATTTAAGTATAAGAAATTGTAATGCTAAAGATATCAAAGAAAAACGTATTCTCCCCTTGAATACTTTTCTCTCTATGCTACAATAATCTCTTCCTCTCTTACAATGTTCTTCACTTCCATACACTAAATCCTTTTAGTTCTAACACATTAGGCTAGTTAATACTTTGAATGTGTTTCGTAGTCCAGTTGTCTATTAAATCCTATTTTTAATCTACTATTTTGATATTTTCTCATTATAGTATTTAATCTAAAGAATAAAACTAAGGTGTACGTTAAAACATGCATATATATAATACATTTATATATATATGTGCCACATTTGTATCGAGTTGTGTTTTATGTTCATTTCCCATGTTTTTCTAAACATTATTTTTGGGAAACGTACCATTTCTAGGTACACGTCTTGTGGATGTTCTTGTTTGAATAATTTAATTAGAGGAATTGCTAAAACTAGACCTTACAATGGATTTGAATGTAAAACTAGACCCCAATTTGAATCAAATGAAAAAGTAGACTCCAAGGACAAAAAAATTATCCTTGACACCCTTCTTTGCAAACAAAAAAATGAAATCGGCAATTACCGTTTCGACCTCAGCGCGACAGGAGACTTTCTCACAAAGTCTCGTACTAGATTTCATCGTGAATTTTCTCATTTAGGGTATAGAAACTTTCCGGTAAAGTCTCAAACCGTAACTAAATCTAAATTTAAATTTAAAAAGAAAAAAGTTGTTCAAGATTTTTTATAGATAAATTATTTTGAATCAAAACCGAAGTTTTAAAAATATAATTTTATAAATTTTCATAAAACTAAACCATTTGAGCTAAATCATATTTGGTTGTGTTTAGGGTTGAGATAATGAGTTGGAATACATGTATACATCTATAGGGTTACACTTAGGATTCGTATGTTTTTGCTATAAAATGTCGAATATGCATCTAGCTGTTACATTTTGAATTTATTACACTAATATGATGTAAAACATAAGTATATATTAGGGATTGTTAACATAAAAGTGGAAAATTTATCCGAAATTTAGGATTTAGGGTATAGAGACTTCGTCGTAAAGTCTCCTAAGAGACTCCAGTTTTAAATTTGTTTAAAATAATATATTTACAGTTACCAATGAAGTCTCAAAATTGCGGTGATGACTTTTAACCTTGTTTTACCCCCACATATAATGTAAAATTTCTTCATTTTTCTCACAAATCCATCTCTCTCCAAAACGGCAAGAACTCTCTCGCATTCTTCTGTTTCGTCTTCATCCTCTTGGTTTTACTTCATCTTTTCTTCTCTTAATCTTTGACAATGTCAATAAGTTAAACACAAAGTTCATCAACAAAAGCTCTTTTCAATTCTGGTTGTTGTGAAGCTGATGGAGATTTTGGAATTCCTATTCGTTGTTTCTGTGAGGCTAGGATGTGCATCGAAACTTCTGTGAGTGATACAGATTCGGGTAGAAGATTTTACATTTGTCCAATGAAAGAAGTAACTTTGCAATTATTCATAACGAGTTAAACGAAAGAAGTAATTGTTTAGATGTAATTCTTCAGAAATTTTTACTTGTAGAATCTTAGAAATCACATTTGGAAATGGTGGGACGATGCTTTAGAGGAAGAACTCAACAAGCTTGAGTTTCATTATCGTGACTTGCGAGATAGGATTGTATACTTGTATGATCAAATGAATCTTTCGGAAAGTCCTAGAAAAAAGATCGAGGCACTAGAGGATGAGATCATGATCCTTGCAGCGGATATTGCTGAAATCAGAAGTGCAATTGCAGATCCAAAAAAAAATTGAAGAGTTTAAGTTGATGGTCTTTGGTGTTGTTATGCTATTCATGTGTTTGGTATCATTGGTGGTATGAGTTTTAGTTGGTATTAATCTTGTTAAAACTATGGTTGAGTTGTGTGTAATGGTTATTAAAACTATGCTTTAGTGATTTCTTAATATTGTAAAAGACAACTTCAGACTTCACCGTGATGTCTCAAATGAGACTTCAAACTGAAGTCTTACCGTGTGTAATGGTAAAACATTAGAATTTTGTAATTAGTCCAACCCTAAATGCTTACAAGATTTTTTTAGAAAAAGTTATAAAAATATTTTGATTGATCAAAACAAAATAAATAGTGATAAAAATAAAAATGTGATAAAGGCGCCAACTAAAATGTGACGGCGCCAATTAAAATGTGATAAAGGCGCCAATTCCAATTGTAAAGGCGCCAATTCAAAAAAATTCAAATTTCAGAGTTTAGAGTAAAGAGACTTCACGTTGAAGTCTTATAATTATTATATTTAAATATAAAAATAATAAAAAATGTATTGATTGAATATTTTAGAAGAAAAATTTATTGTGATCAAATCTAACGTCTATAAGTTAAAAATTCATTAAAATGCATAAAATTATAAATCATGTAAGGTAATTTAAGGTATAGAGACTACGCCATAAAGTCTTATAGGAGACTTTATATTGAAGTCTTCGTAAAATAATATTTTTTACAGTTAACAAAATGTACAGTTTAGGTTTTCAAGATTTTACTTTTTCTGTTCTAAAAAAAAATTAGGCGACTCTTCGATTCTATGAAAGAACTGATATCGCCGTCGCCAGAATACACCGTGATAGCGACACCGGTGAAGGTAATGGAACCTCCTCCACGAGTCGATGACTAAAACCTCACACATTCTTCTTGCATGTTCGATTCTCAGTTTTTTTGTTTTTGTTTGCGTATCTGGGATTCCGACACCGTTGCTTCTGGGATTCTGACAACGTTGCTTCGCAGATTTGGGATTACGACACCTTTGAAGGTAATCACTTCTCCTCCCAGAGCCGATGACTAAAACCCCCACATATTCTCAGTTCTATTTGTGTTTGTTTCGCAGATCTGGGATTCCGACACTCATTCTTTCATCTGGGATTCCGACACTTAGGGTTCAAGTGTGTTGATTCTTCAAAAAGAATATAGAGACTTGAAGTTGAAGTTGAAGTCTCATATGAGAGTTCACATCGAAGTTTCGTTAATGTCGTGGGAGATTTCACTTTGTAGTCTCATCTGTGGCTTTGCACTCAGTTATCTAACTACGTTTTTTATTTGTTTGTTGTTGCAAAAGGTTTTTGTCATGGCAAAGAAAAAAAGATAAGAAAACCGATAAGAGACTCGCAATAGAGGAGAAGCCAGATTTCCCACCAAGGTTATTCACAAAAGATGATGAGCCGTGTCCTGATGAAAGCATCCAAATATTCAACTCTACACCAAAGTTGTTTGATGCTCTGAAGGTGGCACTTCTGCCAAGCGAATCAGACCAGATTTGGCACTTCATTTTGGGTTTCTTCTTACATTACCACGAGAAGAAGATCTCATGGGCATCGAGGTTCGACCACTATATGCTCTCATTCTAACTGGCCTGTCATAAGAAGAATGAGATCTGGAGTCTCATTGGCCCAACTCCAATCAGGTTATCTCTTAACGAGTTTGAAATCATCACAAGACTCAATTGTGACTACATAGAAAATGTTATGTACCGTGAGGTTGAGGTGACTGATGAGATGAGAGAGTTTTGGGTCCTGCTTGGAACGAGTGTGAAGGTAGGACCAAGCTATGATGAATTGGTGGAAGCGTGTGGCCGCTGCGAGTTTTGGGAGCCTAATGATAGGTTGAGGTTGGGCTATCTTGCCATCATTGCCAGTTGCATTGATGCACACTCACACACGTCGCCGATAAATGTAAACCTTGCTAGGTTAGTGATGGATCTGGAGAGTTTTGTTAACTACCCTTGGGGAAGAGTGGCATTTAAGAAGGTGATTTCTTTGGTGAAGGAGACCGATATAACTAGGACTTATCATATCCACGGGTTTTCCCAAATTCTGCAGTCTTAGGCTTACTTTGCTCTTCCTGGACTTGCTTCTGATCTTGGAAATCCATACGATCCTGTTCCAGAGATACCTCTGCTTGCTTACAGGGGATTAAAAGGCAGGAAAAACATCAGAGGTTGCATGCTTAGACAGATATATATCCATATAAACAATCAAAATTTCTGAGACTTTAACTTGAAGTCTCAAATGAGAATTCATTTCTTATAGACTATTGAAGTCTCATACGAGACTTCAAGTTAAAGTATCAGACAACCGTTTGTCGATTTCTTGTTTCTCATTTGGTATTATGTGATCTTCATGAATGTAACATTGTTTGTTATGCCCCATTTTGCTTGTACACTAGCATCAACAANTGAGTTCAATGAGATGTTCCCACAGTGGGATGATGATGGTGAGGATCATAGAATTGTCAACATTTTAAGAGCTATGTATGGACAGATAAAGAAGGATTGGAGATGGAAGACAGAACACTGGCCAACCCTTGGTGTGTTGCCCTTAAACAACAAGGTGAATGTGACGGAGGAGTCGGGAAATCAGGGCATTAAGAGAGAGGCTCAAACTATTGATGAGGGCGGTTTGAAGAAAGCTCGCATGGATGATGCTGCATTTGAGAAGAGCCTTGTTGATGCAGTAATGGCTGCCATGGATGCTCAATTCAACAAGGTTAAAGTGCTGGAGATGGACATTGGTAAGAAAGTTACCTTTCTCTCAGAGAGGGTAGAAGAGGTGGTGAAAAGGCTTGATGATTCTGTTGTGAGTGGACTACAAAAAGAAGAGGTTGTAGGTGGAATAGAAGAAAAACCGGTAGATCCGAAGAAGGTTGGTGGATCCGATGTGAAGTCAACAGCGACTGCTGAAGGGGTTAGTCCTCCTCCTCTTCTCCCAAATAAACTCATTACTTACTCAAGTAAAAAGGCTCATTTGAAGAGAAAAAGTGCAAGACTAGCTGCCAAGAACCAGTGTTTGATGCAAAAGACTCTTTGTTTGGCTTGTTTTTTTGTTTTATATAGAAACCTTTTTCCAATAAGTGATGTGTGAAATCTGAACCTTGTTATAATGATGTGTGCTTATGTATGATTTGATATCTTTTTATAATGACTTGTGATCTAAATTGGTTTACTCTCTTGTTGTCATAGTATATGCAGAGTAGTGTTAGTGAACCACAACAACAACAACAACAACAAAAACATCCACAACAACAACAAGAAGCAAGTGTTGTGATGTATGACACAAACGTAGCGGATGTGGATTTCGATAAAACAAAGAGGGAAAAACAAAGCGTGAAGAAGAAAGCAGCATCATTTGTGGCTAAGGAAGCTGCTGCACAAGTCAAGAGGGGACTAGTGCTTCCTGTAGAGACAGTAGCTAAGGTTCCAACAGTTTCAAGAGGATGTGGCTACGATCCATTTGGTTCAATCAACAAGAACCATAGAGAGGAGATGTTAGAATTTTTGAAGACTTGCCCGTTAGTACTGATCTCTCTTAAGTTGTTGATCATGTTTGTGACTTCATTTTGATGAGTTTGTGACTTCATTTTGCAGACAGTTCAAGAGTAATAAACCAAGGGAAGACACAACCACGTTCTGGTACCGGACGATGCAGACACCGCAAAGATAGCTTTTGGAGAAGGTGAGACTTATTGAAGTATGAGGTTGAAGTCTCATCTTGATGTCTCATCTTGAAATCTTTGTTTGAAGTCTCATACGAGACTTTGAATTCTTACATTTTTTTTGCTACAACGCATGGATGCTGCATCCAATCTACTGAGGAAGCGGTTCCATTTCCATCCAGAGTGGTTTAGGAGCGAGAAGGTTTGCTTTGCTGATTCTGTTTTCACCCAACAGTGGTTGGGTAGCTACGAAGCATCCAAGACCATGGCAGATGACTACAGTTTAGGCAGGATTCTACCTCTCGGGGCTCATGATCTCTATACTGGCACTCAACCAGAGTTTTGCCGCAGTAATAAGGTATGGGGTATCTATGTGGACGAAATCTACACCTCCCTCAACCTCAGGAACACGCATTGGCTTGCCTTGATGATATCAATTCCGAAAAAGCACATCGTTGTTTGGGACATCATCGTTGAGTGCTTTAGGAAAGAGGTGATTGCCCAACATTTGAACCCTTTATGTGAGATGGTGGCATATCTAATGCACCTACTAATTCCTCCGTATCAGAGACACTTGCACCAATTTGCTCCATACAGTTATGAGATACTTCCTAGATCTGAAGTTCCCCAATGTGTTAGTGGTGATTGTGGAGTGTTCGCCCTCAAGTATATTGAGTGCCATGCTTTGGTCATGCCATTTCCTCTTCATCTCTTGTCCTCCACCAACATTAAGAACATAAGGGAGATATATATCACGACCTAAAGGTAAAAGGAACGGAGAAACGCGAATACAAAGACTTGGATTTATACGATGCAAGATGAATGAGCTTCTGTAGTCTTTTTTTTTATTCTCGAAGCCTTTTGATGTAAAATAATGTAGTAGGTATAGGAAAAAACAATATATTTTGGGGAATATTGCGGGATTGTTTTTTGGCCCACCCAATGGAACAACTCAAAACATTATAACTTGATAGGGTAGGATGATATGTTATGATATGTAGTGTCAAATTATTGTAACTCAATGGAACTTTTGGTACTCTTGCTAACAGAAAGTTTAGACACATGGTCTTAATCCAACAAACATAAACATAAAGTCCCTGTGAAATGCAAAGTGGTCTTAATTCAACAAACATAAACTAGTCATAATTAGCTAAGGAGACTTCACACTGAGACTTAAACATGAGACTTCTCCGTAATGTCTTAAATAAGACTTCTCACATATATCAACGAAGGATTAAGACTTTTACGGGAGATTTCATTGCGAGACTTTACTTCAAGATTCCAACATCACTAGTTTCTCTCATCCTTGAACATCTTAAATATCAAAAAAACACATACCATAAAACCATTAGCCGCAATATTATATATCAACACTCATAACTGAGTTTAACTTACACAATTAGGTTTGGTATGTCCAAGTTGTTTGCATTGTGAGCAATTGTATTGCTTGTGAGCCTTCTATGGTTTGTCCTTAAACTTTCTTACATTTTCAAGCCATTTTTGCCATCTTGACTTCTTCTGCCTTCCTGGTTTACACCGAACCTCTGGAGGAAGAACCTTGACAAACTTAGGTTCTTTTATATTAATCATTTTGGGGTAGATGTTCCTTGAGTACGTCACATAATAATATTTCTTTGTGTATGATGGGCAAACAAGTGCGGCCACATCCATCTTAAGCTCAGGAGCAGTGGCGTTAGCATGTGAACAAGGTACCATCTCAATATCATACACACCACAATGACATTTACGATGTAGGAAATCAACGATACAATCTCTATGTCCTCCGTTCACGTCGAATCGCCAATTATCTATGCGTTCAACCGTCATTTGGTCAGCATAAAACTCACGAATAGTCAGCAAATATTCAACCCCCTTGGTATGTCTAGTTGTGAGCTTTATAGCATCTTCACGTCTTCTAAAATACCACCTTCCTAGCTTCTCTCTTATGAACTCCAAAAAGAATGGTATGGGAAATCCTCGAGCTGGTTTAAGTGCGGAGTTTATAGATTCGGCGGTGTTGCTCGTTTGTATGTTGTATCTATGTCTCGAGAAGTGAATTCGTGCCCATAGATTGAATCCCGCTTCCTTCAAGTAACCTGCACGGTCGGGATTCGCCCCCCGTATTGCATCCATGTATCTATTAAAATCATGATGAGTATACACATACGCATCGGATTTGACATGGTATAGAACGTTTCTTCCCTTGAAGTTGGTGACAATGTTATCTTGGAGGTGATAATAACATATCCCTCTTGTTGCCCATGACATAACCATTTCGATTGCATTCTTTATCGAGACATGCCGGTCGGAAACTATTGCTAAAGCATATTGATCAGAGACACATCCTCTCAACTTGGTAAAAAACCAACGCCATCATTCATCATCCTCAGCGTCCACAATAACAAAAGCTAACGGGAATATCTGAAAATTTGCGTCTTGGCCGCAAGCCACTAGTAGAATACCGCCATACTTCCCTGGTAGATGACACCCATCCACCACCATAACTCGTCTAAGATATTGAAATCCGACAATCGAGGCTCCAAGACCAAAGAACATATGTTTGAATTTGTTTTGATCATCGAGTAGGAGATTTGTGACGGTTTCGGGATTGGCTTGTTGGATACGGTATAGATACAAAGGCAAGTGCTCATACCCATCTTCTGATGTTCCTCTAACCAATAGTTGTTCAAATATCAAAGCTTTGTAGGAAGTAGTATAGTCCATCTCCAAACCAAATTTCATCTTCATTGAAGATCTAATCATCTTCGGCGTAACTCCATCAATTGTTCCCCATAAATCATAAAACAACTTACCAATATACCTCGGAGCATAACGTTTGCGCAAAGCAATTCGGTCCGTCACTGAACAAGTATGTTGTTTCTTGTACAAAGTCACCCAAAACGTATTTGGCTCGTATTTCACAGCTCCTCTAACCCTCCAATTGCATCCTTTCACACGGCATTTAGCAACAAATAATTTTTTTGTAGACTTATGCACTTTGTAGGAGAATTTCTCCATTATCGCTGTCAAGCGGACCTCGGATATAAGCGCATCCTTCGAAAGAAAACTTTCTGTGACAAAGAGACCATCCAACCATGCCATGTTCATTCTTCGGCCTTTACCAATGAAGCTTCCTTTCGAACCAAGAAACATGTTATCATCCTCATTTTCACTAACATATTCATCCTTAACTTTCCCATACACATTGTAATCTTCAAGGAATTCATAATCTACCTCATAAGCAGGACATTCTTCCTTACAATAATCATCATCTTTGATGTTACCAACCCCCTCACCACCATCAGATGACATATCCGTATCTTCGTCTTCCAATTTTTTTACATCTTCCTCATAGTCTTCATCACCACTACCATCTTCCTCAGAGTCCTCAGCATCAACCTTGTCATTTTTCCCACTAGTCATCCCCACGCCACTCGAGACACAAAGCCGTATAACATGGACTTTACTCAACTCGACCAAAGACCGCACTTGTCTATCATTTGAGACACACATTGGCGGGGTAGAAGAATCAGTATTAATTTGTTTCAACATAGAATCTGATAGCTAATAGGTTAAGACCAACTTAGTGCTCTTGTCCAGATTGTAGTCGTCTTATGCCATCACAATAAGTTCGCGATGTGTACAAGCATCACTCAAGAAGAGCATTCTCCCGCCTTTGCGATTATCCACCTCAAAATGCCACTTCAAATCTCTCATCACCCATTCTCTATAGAAAAATGGTACTTGAACCATAATCTGCAAGAAAAGTCATGTACAAACACCACATTAGCATTCGAGATTTTATAAAATTAAAGTTTAAGAAAGTTAGTAGACGAGACTTCAAAACAAGTCTCAGAAGAGACTACGTTTTGAAGTCTCAAGCGCATATTCGGGGGAGACTTCAAAATGAAATCTCATATATGGGGTCTAATTTTGCAATTGACCAAAGTTTGACTTTCCGCGGAGACTTCATGACGAAATCTCAAATGGTTTGAGACTTTCTCGTGAAGTCTCCTAAAAAGTAAGGTCTAGTTTTGCAATTGACCGAGTTTTGACTTTTTCCAGGAGACTTCACGATGAAGTCTCGTTTCTTGTGAGACTTTACGCTAAAGTCTCACAAACTTTGAGACTTCACATTGAAGTCTCCCGTAAAGTAGGGGTCTAGTTTTGCAATTGCTCATAGTTTGACTTTTTCATGAGACTTCATCGTAAAGTCTCCGAAGACAGAGGGTTACTTTTTCTTTTGACCAAAATTTTCGATTCATAGTCCAAAGACTTCACTCTGAAGTCTCCCATGTTTTCCGACGGTTTGAGAGTTCATGGTGAAGTCTCTCCAATATTCAAAGTTTTGAAAATTTTATTCAAATGCATAAGTAACCTTTTTTTCCACGGAGACTTCAAACGAAGTCTCGATACACGTCCTTTTTACGAAGACTTCACAATGAAGTCTATAAAGAAATTCAAACTTATGGTCAAATGAAAAACTAGATCCCTTTTACGCAGACTTCATGTTAAAGTATCAATTCCGATTTTTTATTTTCAAAGTAATTCTGAGACTTTAAAATGAAGTCTTACGAAAATAAGTCAATTGCAAAATTAGACCCCTATTGACTATGAGACTTCAATATGAAGTCTCATTTCTGTAAATCGGCTAAATGCACGTAGAAACTACCTTAGGAGCTCGTTTTAGGCTTCGTCGACGTCCAAGAAATGCATACGCCACCAATACCCAAGAAACCTAGTCGTTTTTATGCACGAATCTTGGTAAATCGCAAGATCTATGAAAGTTGAGTTTTTAGAAAGATTTTTTGACGAAATTGGAGAGGAAATTGAAAGCTTTAGCTTAAGATAGAGCATTAACATCTCAAATTTCGGTTGTTTGAAGCATTAACAACTCAAATATCGGTTGTTTAAAGCATTAACAACTCAAATATCGGTTGTTTAAAGCATTAACAGCTCAATTTTGGTTGGTAATGGTGGTTGGGGAATATTAAAGATGATGGCACTTTCGTAATTACGTGCACTTTGTGGGTTATTTTATTTGAAACCCATACTTTAGACTTCTTTGTTAAATCTCATGAAGTTTCAGACTGGTATTTTCGTAAATACTTCACTTCGTGAATGGTAGTTTAAGGCATTTTGAAAAATCAGGAAAAAAGGATCTAGTCTAGCATTTGACTTCAAAAAAGAATCTAGTTTTGCAAGAAGCTCAATTTAATTAGTGGACTTTATTTTTTTTAGGTTTATTTATCAACAAGGACATTCACAATTGCATTCACATATAAAAACAACATTGAAGTCGAACATTGATTTCGACACTTTTTTATGTGACGGAGAGGGAAAAAAGTATCATAAACAAGAAAGAAAGTTTTAAAAAGAAAAAAGTTGATATTAGAGAAAACCTATAAATAAGAGGATTTATTTGAAACGAATAGAAACGAAATTAAACTCTTTACATAAAATGTTATATCCTTTACTTTGCATCTTTATATGAAAAAAATTACACAATGCAAGCTCACTCCTTAAACCCCACACATCCTTTAACATCAAACAAATGCAACTTAGTGACCGTTCGATAGCCTGAAATCTCCTCCATAGCCGTTGATTCCACTCGAAAAATTCGGGTTTGGTAAATCTAAGTTGAAGTAAGAGTAAGTAGCTGCTGCTAGTGGTGCTGCCGCATCCTCCTGATCCTCATAGCCAATAATGGCAAGTCCATCTTCGCCATCCGCCATTGCATCTGCGTCAAACCATCCATTTACTCATTCCCATGGCGAAGAATGTTACATGTATTGGCCATAAGAGTGGTTGAAACCATCGTCACTGTAACTCCTTTCCTATAAAAAAATAAGAACTTACTTCAACTAATAACTCTTAGGAAAAATCAACCATACATAACAGAGAGTTATTTATCAAAAATATGGGGTTAAATAGAACGGTTTACCGTGAATTCGTGTATTAATTGTATCCTAAATTGGTTGATCTATGAGTTGTTTATTATAATTGTATGCATTACGGATAGTAAAATTCAGTAGATTGATTTTTTTCGTCACAAACGAAACTTTTTATTAAAAATGGGAAACTTCACACGGAAGTAATGTCTACCAAAGCTCCTTTAGCTAAGGAGTCCACTACATTATTAAATGAACGGGAAATGAAAAGAAAATCAATGGAAGAGAAATCTGAAATTAAAGCATAAATATCACAAATAATCGCATGGATATCATTGTGATACTCCGTCCGCTGAAGAAGATGAACTAGGACCTGTGAATCCTAGTGAAGACGTAGATTCAAACCCTGAGACTTGGCCTTACGAATGGCCGATAGAACCGCCCATGACTCAGCTTCGAGAGCCGATAGCACCAAAGATTTTATCTTCGAAACAGTATCCAAGAGATCATTCGTATTAGAATGAAACACAATTCCTATCCCACAGGTTAAGTGTGCCTCTCTCCATGCGGCATCTATAAAGCAATTTACCCAAATAAAGTTTGAAGTATTGGAACAGGAGTTAGGAGCGTGAGTCTTCTTGTAGGTTTAGTAATTTGTGCCGCAAGCAACTCATGAGCGGCCATTAAAGCTTGAGAAATAATTTCTCCTTCATTCACAATTTGCTTTGAGAATATTCAGAAGTTACGCGCCGTCCATAAATACCAAAAAACCTAGACAAAAAGATGAGCACCATGTAAACTCGTGGGTGGGAGATTTGGCCTTGGTGCCATAGCTTCAAGAAATGCAGAAAGGCACGACATGGAGGCAAAGGATGGGATCGACACCAGCGCTAATTCCCAGGTACGTTGCGCAAAATAACATTGTATCAAGACATGATCCACTGTCTCTACTTGTCCACGGTGGAAACAACTTCCACCGTCACCAATGTTGCGTCTCGATAGCTCCGACCCGACCGTTAGAGCACCAACCAATCCCTTCCACAGAGATGATCGTATCTTTGGAAGTGTTTGAAGCTTCCATACGTACCGAATCAAATTAAAATCAATAGAAACAGGTCATGGTTTAAGCCTCAACATTATCTCATAACCGGACTTAGATGAATACTTCCCATTCTTATTCCCAAGCCAAACCATTTTTATCCTCCGAAGAGGTAGAGCAGAGATGCAGCCTTTGAAGGTGTTGTAAACAATCAGGAATGAGCTCAACCATTTTATCCAAATTCCATTGGCGTGATTCTGCTAAAATGAACTTAGAGACTTTTAAAATTTTGTGCATGTAATTCACTGGGCCTATCGGCCGAACTGGTTCAGTAGTGGTTAACCACGCATCAGTCCAAACATTAATGGACTTCAAATTTCCCACAAGCCAGCCCGCCCTCTGTTGGAGTACATGTCACCGAGCTAAGATACTTAACCATCCATGCGAAGCATTCGAAGGAGCATGGACCAACCAAATAGTCGAGTTATAGCAATTCTTCCCTAGTAAGACCCGTGAGACTAAGGCAGTTGGGCAAGTGATTAACCGCCATCCTAGCTTCGCCAAAAGCGAGTCATTATGTGCCTCAATATCACGGAACTCAAGCCCTCCTTCAGCCTGCGGCAGTGTCAATGATTCCAGGCAACCCAACTAACTTTATTCTTATCATGCTTATCATTCCACCAAAATCTAGTGAGCACCGATTGTATACACTTGACCAAAGAGCCCGGTAACTTGAAGCACGTCATAGCATAAGTGGGGATGGCTGAGAGCACCGCCTTCAGCATTACTTCCTTACCCGCATAAGAAAGAAAACGAGTAGACCAACTAATCGCTTTATGTCGGATTCTATCAACAATACTTGCAAAAATGTCTCTCTTACGACAACTGAAATGCTCCAGAAGGCCTAGATATTTGCCCGTCCCATCTTCATTGGGTATGCCGAAGATTATCTTAGTCATCATGCGCCTAGGAGCAAGAGTTTTGGCTGCAAAATTTATGGAAGACTTGGTCGAATTGATCTATTTTCCCGAAGAAAGCTCATAAGACTGGATAATCTCTCGCAAACTCCTGCAAGATGGTGCATCACTCTTGCAGAAAAACATAGTGTCATCTGCAAAAAGAAGATGGTTCACCAGAGGACTATGACGTGAGACGCGCATACCCTGAAGCTTCTTGGAATCTTGAGCGTTCCGGCATAGTCCGGATAGAACCTCCATACATAAGACAAAGAGACAAGGTGAGAGAGGATCCCCCTGTCGGAGTCCACGCGAAGGGTTGACCAATCCTTGTGGGAAAAATTAACCAGAAAGAATAAGACACTGAGGTGACACACTCCATTATCCACCCAATCCATACTTGATGGAAATCAAGACGCTGGAGAACCACTTTCAAAAATCCCCATTCTACGCGATCATATGCTTTGGTCGTGTCAGTTTTGACCGCCATTAAACCCCACTTCTCCGCTTTAGAAAGTCGTAGCATATACAAAATCTCATGGGTTATCAGAACATTTTCGGAGATCAAGCGTCCCGGGACAAAGCCTGATTGATTTCCAGATATGACCGTAGGAAGAACTGCATTTAGACGAGCGGTAAGAATCTTCGCAATAATTTTATAGAAGAAATTGCAAAGAGCGATAGTTCTATACTCCGAAACCCTTCGAGCATTTTGAACCTTAGGAATAAGCCATACAAATGTCTAACTGAGATGTCGTGGGAAGAGACTTGTGCAAAAGAAGGATCCGACTTCGCGGATAATGTCTGGACCAATAATTGACCAAAAAGTATGGATGAAGCCAGAGGAGAAACCATTTGTCCATGGAGCTTTTTCTGAATTAATGGCAAAGGTTGCTGATTTGATTTCCTCGGGTGAAGGTGGTCGGGTGAGCATGCAGTTAGCTTCATCAGAAATACGCGGAGCGAGAGCGTCATGGACCACCAAGGAGTCAGAGACATTAGCCGAAGTGAACAGCCTACCATAAAAGCTCGCTATCATGTGAGATATTTCATGTTCTTTGTAACGCGCGACCCCATTATCATCTTTAAGAACAGTAAAGCGATTAATCGTTCTACGATTCTTCGTCGATGCATGGAAAAAATCGGAGTTACAATCACCACTTTGCAACCACAAGACACGGCAGCGTTGCTTCCAGAACTCCTCTTCCTTACGATTAGCATCATCAAGAATCTTAGTGAGCCGATTTAGTTCCTCTTTGTCCATTATCGGCGCTCATAAAGATTTATCTAAGGCTGTTTGAGTTCTTTTGACTAACTTTAGGCTATTATAGTTATGCTCCTTAGTCCAGCAAATAAGCTCAGCCCTACATCGATTAATTTGAGCTCAACCTCTTGGAAATGGAAGCCTTGCCACACATGAGCTAATAACTCATAAACTTCATCCACTTCCCTTAGTTGATTGTCAAAGCGGAAGTGTCGCTTTCGTTGCTGCCGAGAATCATCAAGATAAACAAGAAGAGGACGGTGTTCCGATCCTTCGAAGCGTAAATATTCAGCTCGACTCGAAGGGAATAATTCAAGTCAGGCATTATTCGATAGGCGCGATATAACCGAGCATGGACCAAGTGCTCGTATCACATTCCTCGCCATGATAAACTATTGCCTGAGAACTTGACATCCAACAAGCCATTCGCTGAGACAAAACTATGGAAGTTTACAAAATAGCTTTCTGGTCTCAGCGGTCCTATGCGCTTCTCACTCTGGAAAAGAAGCTCATTAAAATCCCCCACCAATAACCATGGAGTCTCACGATCTAATGCCAATGAAGAAATTTCTTCCACACTCGGGCTCTATCATAAACAGAAGGTGCGCCATACGTGAATGTTATATGAAATGAGGTGCCATGATGATAAACCAATGTGTCAATAAAATTTGGAGAAGAAACTAGAACCTCCAAACGAATATCAGATCTCCAAAATAGAGTAAGGCCTCCCCCTAATCCAAGAGGAGGAACTGTAAAAGAATTTGTGTACCCCATCCAATTAAAAACTTGCAAAACAAAATCAACCTGTTTTTTAGTCTCCATTAGAAACAAAATTTCCAGAAAAAGAGAAAGTCTCAATTTCTTAAGGTGTCGAACTATCTGGGAGTTTCTAAGGTCGTGACAGTTCCAACTCGTTGTAATCATTTAGACTTGGATGGTTTTTGGGATACCATCAAACCCTTACAAATTGAAGGTATTATAACTTTAGAAGTGGCTAATGAGCCCGAAAAACCAGCTTCAGAACGAGGTATATGAGAAGAAGCTTTGGAAAGACGAGATGCAGAAGACTTCTTCACATAAGATGGTTTGCATCTCAACACTGTCCTGCGCTTTGTAGCTTGGGTAGAAGATGCTTTCCTCCCCTGTTTAACACCCTTCGGACCTCACTTCAAAGGACCAGAACGTGAAGAGGGATCATCCCTAGTTCCCATATGAAACTGGAGAGGAGCATTTACTGATAGCAGAGGTTGAGATGATGGACCTTCCTCACTTAGGTGCTTACGACTTACCCACAGATGATGATCAAAAGCGAGAGAGGTTTTAGCTGCTTTCTCCCGTTTAGAGGATGAAGAAATCTCACGTTCGAAATGGATAGGAATATCCTGTAAGTTTGCAGAAGAAACTTGCAGATTCGTCTGCACTTTTTTGAACGATATAAGAGTCTTATCAATTACTTGTACTCAGAGCCTGTCATGAACAGAGGGTTGAGGGAGGTGGACACGCTCTAAAGCTGGTCTTCGAGATCGCGAAGAAGTAGAGTCCTCTTTTGGTAGATGCGGAGGTGGGGGCAAAGGCAGAGGTCTTGCTTCTCAACCTCGGGAAGGAGACCTCCGCCTATGGGGTGATGTAGCACTATCCAAGGTTTGTGTTCTGTCACGACGATGAGCTTCTTGTCGTCTATGATATTGATCGTCACAATCTTTATCCTCCTTGTGTCGTCGAGGAGAGTTAAATCAGTGTCTAATGTCTCTGTCATCATAGTTTCGCTGGTTAGAGGCAACATCCGACGCCAAGCGTTGTCGCTTAGAGCCCTCGTTAAGATAATAACGTGAGGGAGATTGTCGTGGTGAATCTCGAGTGTTGCGTGAATGTGGACGCGGATATTGATTTTGTCTCCTTCTATCAGCAATACGCTTCTTATAAAGCTCAAGACATTGGATCGTGTTTTGCTAATTGGCTCCTAGAGCAGAGAGAAGAGATCCAACATCCTTTTCATGACAGTCAGCCTCATGAAGTAAAGAAAAGCATCTAAAGCAATTGCGCTCATAGATGAACTCTAAAGTAGCTTGTTCGCCAGTAGCAAAAGTGAATCTATGCTTTATAGGGAGAGGACGTAGTGCATTCATCTGAACTCGGACTCTATCCCCTGTTGTGTCTTTATCCAAATACTTGCCTAATTTGCTGCCAATAGCCCGAACAACATCAAATTTATGATAATGTTTCGATAAGTCATTAATGTGAATCCAAAAAGTAATATCAGAGGGAAAGGAGTCTGAGATCACTGGCTCCCACCGCTGTATGACCAACATCCACCTCTTATAATGAAAAGGAACGTGTAGCAAGACCGCTTGGAAATCCTCTTCAGAGGCAAAGCGAAAGTTGAATCGTTCACGTCCAAGGACCTTGGTTTCAACAACATTGGTCAAGCCCCAAAGAGAAGGTAAGAAATTGAGGACAGCAAAAGGGCGTCGTAGATCAACGTTAAGAACTCTACCAATGAGAGTAAGCTTGTTAGTCTCAATGAGGTCGGAGTTATCGATCGAAGGGAGATATGTGCCTAGATCTCTGGTCCATCGGGAAGATGATGCGATACCCTTCCCTTTATCGGGCCAAATGTGGTGAGAAGACATTGCTACAACTGGGAAAACAGAGGAGATCACCGCACGATCACAAAACAGAGTAACCAAGGATTGCACGACGTAGTAAAAGAAGGCAGCAGAGGAGATCGAGTGCTAGGAGAGTGCAATAAAAGCCTGAGCTGAGTTTGATCACCGTCGAGGTCACCGCTGCCAAAGTGTTGGAGAATCGCCTAATCTAGGGAGCGCTGCCATTAGATATGTATAGTTTTCTTCAAGACTTTTTTAAGTAAAAAGATTTGCATGCAATATCATTGTAGAATTAAAAAAATATATAATTCAATAAATTGATTATTTGTTGAAATAGAATTAAATCTAAACTATAATGATATAAAAGACAAATATTATTCACAAGTTATTTACTTATCTTTTTTGACATGGAAGATATCTTAATTACCATCTTTACCATTTTCACCATATAAAAAATTATTTAAAAAAAAATTATATTTGCATAATTTAATTGTCTTCACTTTTGGATTTTCAATATTTTCCATTTTTTTTTCGAAGTTGTTATATCATGACTATATTATTTTTTAATTTAAGAAAAGCATTATCTTATCTATACTTACATTTTATGGGTTAACATAAGTAATTTTCTCATAGATCTTTTAAAAACTCAAGAAAACCTAATAGCAAAACACAAAAGGAAGAAAAATAAATTAGTTGACTTTCCAATACAGAATCTATATGGTATTAGATCGGTGAAGCCAATATGTAATAATCATCACTATCTTAAAAACAAGAATTGCTTAGGGTAAATAAAAACTTAAAAATTTTAGAACAATAGAAAAAATTCAATAAAACATAGAGATAAGAGTAACTTTGTGGGATATTAGGTCAATTCACATTAATTAAGCAAATGGCACTTTGCATTTTTTGGTTTTTTTGTGTAATTTTTCTATTTTGTACTTAGATTCCACAAAACTTCAAACGGCTCTACAGGTTTATACGTATATCGAAACGAAATTGTAAATATACGAAAAAAACTAGTTTTTTTTCTTATCTAACTATTTTGAATTTTTCGAAACGGATATGTATTTTTCAAGTATACGGAAATTGTTGTAACGTATAAAGAATTGTATGCTATTTAAATAGACAGTCTACTTACGTATTTTGTCTATTTTTAATAAAAAAATATAGCTTCCATATAAACGAAAATATATAACTTAAGTCCTGAAAGGTCCTACTATATAAGGGAATGAATGTGAAATTTAAACCACCC
>OVAN01007079.1:0-20094 GCA_900406275.1 Anastatica hierochuntica | reverse complement strand
GAGAGGTGAGCTTTGTAGTGGGTATAGGTGAATAGACCTCCGTCACGAGAGTGGGTTGGTCGACAATGAGGGAATCCTTGACCGGGGAATAGCTTTAACCGTTTAATAAAGTCTTAGGACGGTCATTACTTGCTTAGATTGAATCCGAACCAATGACCACTATCTTGAGATCCACTTTTCTCTTATTGCTTTCAAGTTATTTACTTTGTGCTTTGCTTAGTGCCTTTTATTATTTCCTTTACTTATTGCCTTTATTTATGCACTTGTTCTTGATTGCTCACATGCTAAGGATAGATCTAGTAGAGACTTGTGACACCTCTTACTAGGTTGCTCCCTAGACTAGTTTTTATAGTGTCATTCTCTTTGTTTAAGCTCTTCTAAACTATTCAATCCTTGGACGATACCTTACTTACTACAACTAGACCCCGTTAATCTTGCGGGCTAGGAGCGGTTGTTAGGTCATTATAAATATTAAAACTCGTCTCCCAACAGCTTGTCAAACAGTTTGAATGTGTCTTTCACCTCAGACTTTTGCTTAAGCGAGTAAAGCCATGTATACCTTGTATAGTGGTCGACTATAACAAGGTAATACTTATAGTTGTCGAGTGATAAAATGGGTGAAGACCAAATATTAGAAAAGAGGTACTCAAGAGGTCTAGTAGAAACAATAGTGGATTGATAAAAAGGGAGCTTGTGACTCTTATTGATTAAGCAGTTGGAATATGGTAACAACTTTTTAGAAGTATGACTGGTAGGAAGAGAGAAGCTGGAAACAGCACTGTTTAAAACGGATAATGATGGATGTCCCAATCGCAAGTGCCAAGATGACAGAGTTGCTGTTGGAGTAGATGATGTGAACAAAGAGCATGCTTGAGTAGGTGAAATCGACCATTCATAGAGCTTATTTCTAGTTTGGCCTTGGAGTAACGCAACCCCCGTACTGAGATCCTTCACCTGAAAAGAAGCCGAGAAAAATTCCACCGAGACTTGGTCAGTGTTACATAAACGATACACAGAAATAAGATTCTTATGTATGTCAGGAACAAAAAGGATTTTATTTAACGATAAATCTCTGGTATTGGGAGAAAGAAGCATAGAACCCGTATGTGATATAGGGAGCGTGGAGCCATCAGCTATGGTGACATCTTCGCCACCATTGTAAGGCTGGTGGAGAGATAGATTTTGTAGATCAAAAGTGATATGGTGAGTGGCGCCACTGTCTAGAATCCAATTATTGGCATTGTACGGAGATCCAACGGCTAAGTTTACACGCGGTTGCCACGGAGTAAATGGACTCGCAGGAGGCTGATTAGCTGAGGACTATAATGCCTAAAGTCGAGGACACCTTTTGGCGGTGTGCCCTTGAGTGTTACAGAATTGACAGCGACCAAGATATGGCGTGGGACCTCGATTGTCTAACCTGTTCACGTGTTGTTGATGTTACCAATTCTGGTTATGGTTTTGACTAGAGTGAGTGTTGTTGTTGATATTGAACTTTTACTTCTGTTGTTGAGGATTGTAGGAGTTGTTGCGTTGGTGGACAACGTTTGCAGATATAGGAAACGAAGGCTGGAGGTTTGGAGCAGAGGTCTGTAGTATAGCTTCATGATTCAACAAACGTTGATGAAGTTCAGTGAGAGAAGGAGGTGTCTCACGACCTTCAATCTGTTCAACAACGGATTTGTACTCTTCGGGCAATCCTTCAAGAATCAGATCCAATTGGTCTTCATGATCCAAAGCTTTTCCAAGGATCGCAAGCTCATCAAAACGAGTAAGGTGGCCTTGAATGTATACATCAATTGTCTTAGTATCCTTTTTCCAGTTCTTCAATTGATGTTTCAATTGTTTGATATGCGCACGTGATGGTTTTGCATAAGTAGAGGATAACTTCGTCCAGATCTGAGAAGCAGTGAGTACGAGAGATACTACTGGTTGGATAGGAGTAGAGATCGTACCTATAAGAGCACTGTAGATTAATCTGTCTTGACATTTCCACAGCGAATAAGCACGATTAGCAGAGACAACACCATTGGTAATGATATCTTCATCCGTAACAACAAGAGTCCCATCGAGATGGCCAGCCAGCGCATAGCCATCAAGGAGTGTGTGGACTTGCAAACTCCACATTAGGTAGTTTGAAGATGTAAGTTTTGTTACATTGGACATATTGATGTGAAGGATAGTTTGTGTATTGGTGGTTATGGTTTCAGTGTTTGAGGTGTCTGAAGCAGACATGATGTGGTCTGAGACAAAAAGGCTAGATGATATCGAGAGAGATGAGCGGCTGAGGCTAGGAACACACAAAAAAATTAAGTTTTTGGTTACTGCTCGGATACCATTTAGATAAAGTGAATTAATTAATCAGTAGCACTTTACAGAGATATATATACAAGTGTTCCTATGAGACACTAGGTTATAACAAATGACTTTGTAATCCTTTACATAAATAACTTCTTCCTTAATAAGATCTTCTTTTTTTCCTTAGATTATCTTGCTTTATAACCTCTTAGAGAAACTTTAGTTGTTATCTTTTTTGTATACTCATGGCGGATGAGAGGTGAATTGGCGTTTTATGAACATGAATTTGATTACATACTGTATTTTTCAAGCAAAATAGATGTAATACCCGGTTTTAGCTTCCGGTTAAATTCCAGAATCTGTTCCCGAACCAAAGCCTTAACCAAATCCCTTTGTTTTAAATCGAACCGAGCATTAAATCCTTCCTATTTAAAGCTAATTAACCTTTAACTTACCATATTTAAGCCTAATCTAACCTAAAAGCTAATTCTTTTTCTCCTAATCTCCTCCAGCTGTCGACCCTAGCAGCAGAAAGAAACCCACAGAGTAATTTCGAGTCCAACATCCATGGGGAGGAGAGACAAACCAAGAAAGAAGAAGAGTGCTATGCAGTCTCCGCAGAAATCAGAAGAACATACCATGGGAGAACAAAGAAACGGCCGACCAACACATCTCTGATCGTCGCGAAATTCGTATAGAAGGTAGTGGACTTGCAGACTGCCATTTACCATTTTGTAGAACGTGATTTCATTGAGTATTCTAAGAGTTATGAATTTTTTACCAAGGACTATGGAATCAGATCGCGATCGCGACCAGTCCGTTTTCAGAGGGAGATTCCGAGAGCAAGCAGCATCTGATCGGGGCATACGCAGCGGCTGTGGACAGAGGATGTCTAGGGCTTGAATCGGACCGTTCAGATCTTCTATTGAACGGTTAGTTTGCGATCTCTAGCTTCGTTTTTGTTTGGCTGTGAATCTGTCAGTTTTCTAGAAAACGTTGCTCAGAGTGTATCTCGGTTTTGTTTGGGTTAAAAGGTGATTTTCGAGCTGATCTTTTGTGGGATCGATGTAGGGACTCATATGAATCCATCGGTAAAAGGAACACCGGATTCGGTTTCATATGAGTGGAGAATCACTTCCCGAAAGTTGGTGCAGCGAATCTGTCAGCGTCAAGAAGAAGTGGAAGAGTTCGAGTTCGAGGATTCCAGAGAATTGCAGACGACCAGAGATGTTTCTGAGAATGTTGTACCCCTCGGTATCTTTTCGGAAGGAGGATCGACAAAGGAGAAGAAAGATGACGGGGAGTCATCATGGGGTAAAAAACTCAGAAGGAGGGTTATCAGTCAGCAGTTCTAGAGTCATCTCTTCGTTGTGGCCAAGGTGAGGAGTTCTCGCCTCGTTTCATTCATTATCCGTTTAATTTCATCAGGCTAGGATTAGAGTATCGGCCAGTGTCGAGCTATAAGTCTCGACACGAATAAGTGTATGTATTATGTATTGTATGACATAAATTCTTATACGTCTAAGTGCGATTGCTTGTGGGTTGCTAAGTCGAACCTAGGAACGAGAGTCTTGCAAACCTAAGTCCTAAGACGAATAGGGTAAAATGACGACTGCTTGAGAATTACACCAAAAGAATTAGGTTAGAAATGCATGAAAATGTGATCCATGATGGATTGTCCCCTACAGTGGGCGCGGAGCCTACTGTAGGATCTTCAAGCGTGTACTACACCAATTACTGTCCCCCGTTAGGTAAGCCGGGTAGGCAAGAGACTGCGCAGGACGGTCCGTCAGTTGAGCTACATAAGCAAGAGGACTAGCGGGTGTTAAAAGAAAGCCTTGAGTCCGGACATACCGGTTTTTCGGAGGGAATGTAAATGTCAGTCCGGTCACTGGTCCTGGTTGCTGCAAGTTCTGTGGGATACTATGTTGAGTCATGAGTGGATCCGATGATGTGTAAATTAGGATTTGGTTATGACTGCGAGGGGAAAAGTTGACACGAAGTCCAAAGGCCTGTGGTTGCTAGTTGTCTAGGAAAAACGTCGTTTTAAAAGGAGTGTCTATGAGTATGAATCGGTGAAATATCGTTTTGGCGAAGCCATCTGGAGCAGCCTTGGTATGGGACGGGTTGTGACAGATGGAAGCAGTAGCCACCTTTTCTAGTAGTTTGCTTGCGCGACACATTAAGTGTCTTCTGTGTTCTTTAGGGGTTGTGGTCTAGTTCTAGTCTTCCGGGGTTAGGCGGGTAGCGGGTGAGGCGGAGTTGGGTCCGTCCTCACTGAGTGGCTTGTTTGAAAAGTTACTCACCCCTCTCTTTTCCCCTTTTTCCTTTTGGTTGTTTCTGTAGGTAAAGATTAGAAGCGAATTTGTTGACCGGTTGGTGAAGTTTGCTCCGGTTTTGATGGTACCATTTTGAGCAATTCCGGTCCCCTCGGGTCGGTGTCGTTAAAATAGATTTGTAATTATTTTCCTTCATCAGCTATACCGTGGAAAAAAATGATGTATCATGTACCACACCCCCAACTGAATCTTTAACGTATGAGCAACAAAAGATCTATAAGACAAAAATGAATAATTGGAAAAAACCGAAAATTTACCAAAAATAAAGACTAAACCAATACGTTTTTGCATTATGATTTGATCATCTATTATTCTTCATTAACCACCAGAAATAACAAAAAAAGGAAAAACAACGACATTCGAAATAAAGACAAAAAAATTGCTTACCTGATCACAAGTTTATAAATTGAGGCAATCTAAAGCTCAAAGACAATTTAAACAAACTGATCGATGCTCCACCCTTATGAAAACAAGAACAAGAGCTTGAAGGAAGCTTAAAGAGTATTTTCATTTTTTGATACTATAGGCTACAATGTTTTAGATATGAATTATAAGAGCCTTAAACCTAGACTTATGAATCATTATTGGACCACATGTCCCCATGAGTCAATAGATAGAGCATCGAATATGTTGGTTATGAGGATCATCACCTCCGTACGAGACTCACGCTTCCTTGATGACAAAGCTTTGTCCTTTTGCAAACACTATGTTTTTTTAACTTGTCTCTGCCTTTCCTTTTTAATATTTGGAGATACTCTGTTTAATAACCAATATTTGAGTATATGTTGCTAATACCTCCTTGCAAGCTCGTGGTGGGTGGATAACCCACTCTGAATTTGAAACTGAGTGTTAGGAAGTGTTCTTGTGGTAATGATTTTGGTAATATGTCTGAGACTGAAGGCAAATGCTTGATGACAAAAGTTCTCAGAGCAACTTTCTCTCTTTTGTAGTGAAAATGAGTTGCAAAGTATTTGCTTCTAGTGTGTAGAAATGGGTTTGCTGTGAGCTGTATAGCCGAAATATTGTCACAAAATAGCTCAACAGCTCCTGCTTGAGTAATACCAAGATCTCCTAATAACGACGATATCCAAGAGTGCTTAGCCGCCATGTCCAGAAAAATTTGTACTCGGTCTAACTTTAAGACCTAAAGAAAGTACCATGGCGTTTGGCTAACCAGCTAATGATATTTGATATATTGCGTTTTTCTAGATTTTTATTACGCTTTTTACTTAGAGTTATGGTTTTTATCATGTACATTGTCGTTTTTGGAGTATTCTTTTGTTCTTTTAAGGTTTCTTAGACATTTGAGTGCATTTGAGAGAAAGAAGAAGTTCTACATGATTATGAAGATTTATAATGAAGATTTGAAGAAGGAATCAAAACAGAAAAAGACGATCGATATATCAGAAAGCGATCGATCAATCAATCATTTGCAGAGAACCTTGATCGATCGATCATATTTCTGATCGATCGATCGCCTGCTGATTCAAGATCTCATATTTCATTTTTGTCTTAATTATTTCCTTTTGTTATTAATCTAGGACGAAAATTTAGGTTTCATTATGTTATTTTTTATGTTCTAAGGAGATTTTTGAGTTTTGTAATCAAAAGAAGAAGATTTTTGAACTCTCTTTTCATATTCTATTCAATTACATGATGTTTTCCCTTGATTTCTCTTGTGCTTGTTTTATGAATATGGGTAAGGAGTTCATCAATTGGGTTTAGGGTTTCTCACAAGGGGATTTCATGATTTATTGATGTTAAGGTTGTTAGATTTAGGATTTATCTTGTGGATCTTCATCTTAGATTATTCTTAATATTGAAATTAGAATCATGACATAGTTTCTGATCTTAGGATGTTTAACGCACAAAAAATGTTTATTTAAGTGCTTGAAAGAACTTTAGATGAGCAAAGTTTCCTTAGCCAACGAAAATTAATGTTATTGCACTTTGTGAACTTATAAAATGCGAATCTAATGCATGTTTAGAATATCAAATTAAACAGAAGTTAGTCTCTTGGATTCTATAACATAGGAAGTTAGAACTACGGAAGTCGGTTAATTATATTGTCGTGCTTTGAGTTCAAGGCGGTTCTTAATCAGAATTTCTATCTAATTTATCTATTAATCAACATTGAATGATTTCCCTAAGATTTTGTTGTGACCAATGCCTTCTTCTATCGTTTACAACCCCACATTTTCTTTGCTTCCTTAACTTTCTTGCTTTCATCTTCTATTAGATTTTTATAGTTTCACAAATAACTCTCTTATTCGCCTTCGCCCGTGATTTGGCTTAAGACCCTACCTATGATCTTTGATTCTTGTAGATTCAATCCTGCATAAACTATTGTGCACTTGCAGTTAGTCTATCGGGTTTAAACCTGAGTGATCAAGTTTTTGGCGGCATTTCATGTGACCATTTGATTTTCCTAGAGAATTAGGTTCATCGCGCGTATAAGGCATTTTATTTTATCTTGTTTTATCTTTTTTTTCTTCTTTGTTTGTGCGCTTGCAGGTTTATGAACAAGTCTCGCACTAAGAGCCAATGATCAAGCAATCTACTACCTTTTTAGCAAGAGCTTGGCTTCTTAGAGAGGTAAAAGAAGAAAGATAAAGCACTTAAGGTTGATTCGATAGCTGAGATGGGTGATAACACGGATAATCTTCTGATTCAGAATAATCATCAGCTTCAAGATGGTCATCAGGGCCAGATTCAACTAGCGATACGCTACAACTGCGGAGCAGCCAAGTCTGCATCAGCCTTTACCGAGGCTTACTCTTGCACATTCCGACACCCCTAAGGTGTTCTATGCGAATTGATATGGGATCCTTCAGCCTCCTATTAAGAGAACATATATTGAGATCAAGACTAGTCTTATCAACTTGGTGCAGCAGAACCAGTTATGCACGTTTCCTTCTGAAAACCCGATGCACTATCTGGAGAGATTTGAGGCTATCTGCAATATCAATTGGAGCGATGGGGTGACTGAGGATGCTTTCAAGTGCAAGTTGTTTGCATTCTCTGTAAAAGATAAAGGTATCAGGTGGTACAATTCTCTGGTACTTGATTCTCTTACTAATTGGGAAGAGATAAGAGCTGCATTCTTTGGGGAATTTCTTCATCAAATCGCGTTAGACGTTCCTCCTAAACAAGATCTCGCAGTTTATGTAGGTGAGTACAAAGAGTTTCTATGAAGCATGGGAATAGTTCAAGGAGTACACTGAGGATTATCCTCATCACAGATATTCCGATGTGAATCAACTAAACATATTTTACAACGGGGTTGGTAAGAAGTATCAGAATGCTATGGATATCCCTAGTAATGGTGATTTTAGGACCAAGACGGTAGAAGAAGCATACATTACGGTAAATGACATGGCAATTAGTCAACCTAATCACATATCAGAGGATTGCGATAGAGGAAGTGTAACCTTTAATTCAAAGAGAATTGATGAGATGATTCAGCCTAAGCTAGATGGTCTATTGAAGAAGGATCAGACGTCAGTACTCTTTGTTGTTGTAGATTCATATGAGTTTCAGGTTGACGTGAATTATGTTGGGAACAAGGAAAACTTTCAGAATAGAGGTTTCAACCAATATATAGACCCTTAGCGCAGAATCAGAGTGAGTTCAACCAGGGATATCAAAAATTAGGGTAACGGTTTTAACAATGATGGTTTCCAAGCTTAGGTAAATGCATCACCAACATAACCTTCTCAAGATAGTGAGCTCGAGCAGATGATGAAACATCTATTGGAGGGTCAGTAGAAGAGTGCCAACGACATCAATGCTAATCTTGAGATGTACAATGATCTTAATAGAAGGTTCAAAGCTCTTAACAAAAAAATGAATGCGTTTGAATCCTGAGTACCTCAGAGTTCATGTGGGACCATAACACCTCCAGGAACTTATTTAGGAAAACAAAAGGCCAACATAAATGAATATAGTAATGGCTTCACACTGAGAAGTGAAAACGTTGATGAAAATACGCAGCCCCAACAATCGATTGATTCTATGTGGTGATCGATTGATCACTTGAAGAAATAACTATGAGAGAAACTACGATTGATCAATCTGCTTTTGTTATCGATCGATCGATCTATCGATCTATATCCTCCGGGAAGATCGATCGATCGCATGGGAATAAATTGGGCAATTCATCTAAAGTTGTTCCAAACCCCATGGAGGTTGATGATGAGTATGTGGAACATCTTCCTTATGTTTCCCAAGTCTCTTATCTGAGACGAATGGCTAAACCAGTGGATAAAGAGAAGTATGAATGTTTTAAAAACGTTATAAGTAAGGTCGCAATTGATATTCCTTATGAGAAGGCAGTTAAGAACGTTCCTTTGAACCATAAGTTTTTCAAAGACATCATGGCATGAGAAGGAAGATGTAGAGGAGATTAAAGCATAGTTGGATTGAGAGATGAATCCTCTTCAGCCTTTAAGACAACTCCCTAAGTCAGAAGACCCTAGGCAATTCTCAGTTCAATGCTTATTTGAAGGAGTCGCTTATGCATATTGCGTTTGTGATTTCAGGTCGAATGTGAATGGTCATGCCCAAGGGAATTGCTGAGAGTTTTGGTATTGAAGCTCACAAGACACTGGTGTGTCTCTTAAATTTGTAAAAGCTTCTACTACACCCCCATAGGGCATTATCATAGATCTGAAAGTCAATGTGGGAAATTGTTTAGTCCCTATATACTTTCATGTGGTTGAGATAAATACAAGATCAGAGATGTCACTTATTCTTGGGAGACTCTTTCTTAATACAATAGTTGCAGTTGTTTGATTTGCCTAAAAATAGGGTCGCGTTCCCAACATCGACAAGAAGCTATACTTCTATGATATGTCAACTCGTGGAGCTACCAAATATGTTTCTTGTGTCACCACAGTTAGGGAACATGAGTCGGTTCTTGATAAAACCCATGAGATTGCTGAGAATAATGGTGTCAAAGAAGTTCTGGATGGAGACACTCATTCTACTGTGGAAAAGCTCAAAAAAGTAAAAAAGGAAGGGAAGCAAAAAGAGTGTATGACTATGGAAGGTCCCGATTTGAATTTTATTGCTCAAGGATGCGATGGAAGCGTTATTGTGTATGAAGTTAAGAGGAGAGGGAAGTCTAAACCTTTCTCCAAATACAAAGCCATTCTCACACCTAAGGTTAAGGAAAAGGGCCAAGCTGCTGTGAAAGGATTGATGAACAACATTGTTCAGCTGAATATGCTTTACGTTGGAGCTTGTTTCGAGACAAGTTTGAGGTCCTACCTCACTTATTCCTTGACAATACTAAAGTCAAGCTCGTGACTATACACAAGCGCTTAGTAGAAGGCAACCCACAGGTAAAAATATCTTTTCTTTTCTTTTTAGTTATTTCCTTTTATTTTGTTTTATATCTTTCTCACTCCTCCTCTGGATTTTTTTCACACTGAGACGACTACTAATACATATACCTATTTCTTTTGGTGTTTTTTCCAACTCTTGAGTCATTTTCTTATTATTTTATTGAGTCAAAACTGATGTAGGAGAAGATCATGTTGTATGATTATTGTCTTGCATTTGGCTTTAAGTTTTTATGTTGACCATTTCCTCAGAGCTATTAGCATAGACATATCAGAGAACCTCATTTCCAAACTTCCCAGCTAAAAGCAATGAAACTCGAGTTCTTGTTGTGATTGTGATTTGCTCTATTTTATTGGTTACCTAATTGTACTTAATTTCTTTTCATCAGGTCTCGATATCAGGAAACAAAATATTTCATTCAGGATTAAATACACATTTCTACCACTCTTTTTGGTAATCCTTAATGACCCTTACCCTTACCTTCTATGATTCTCCTGACATCTTTTTCTTGATCTTATGTGCACACATGTACAAAAAAATGGAGAGAGTAGGGTAGAGATGATCTTCCTGATCTTAGTTGGGATTGGAATTTCTAGTTAGTTTAGACATTGTCTTGTATGTCTAGAGTTGGTAGTTAGAAGAAGGGAATTTGAAAATAGTTTGATTGCATTCTCGGAGTTGTGGGGCATTTTTGTTGATAAGATTATGTGTTGTAGTTGATTCCACCCGGAAAAAACGATTTTATTTATTTATTTATATCAGGAATTGGAATCAGCATATCTTATCACATATCTGTATTTATATGCCCAGGAGAATGTATATATGTTGACTATGGTGCGGTTCGATGACCTATGCTTAGGTAGATAGGAATCATGGTTATCAATATATTCTCTCTTTCCAGCTATTTTGCATAATGTTTTGCATATGCGCTGTTTTGAATCCTATAAAAACCTTATCCACACCATAAAATTAACCCTTTCACATCGAGCCCGCTATTTCTGTTAGAGCTTTTCATGGTAAATAGGTCATACCAACTTTAATTAATCTAGAGAGTGCGACATTTACATGAATACAAATCTTGGAGGGTCAGCGCTTAGAGTATGGATGGGCTTGGGAGGTTATGAAGGGGACCTTGGGAAGAATGTTCAAACAGTTTCTGCTTTTGTGGTTAATGATGTGAAACAAAAGTGAGGTCTTATGAGAATACTTCAATCCCCGTGTTTTTCAAAATTTTCCATCTTTTTAGAGTTTCTATTATTCTTTACTTGAAGACAAACAAAGGTTCATGTATGGAAGAATTAATATATTGCGTTTTTATCGACTTTTACTATGATTACTTAGAGTTATGGTTTTTATTATGTACATTTTTCGTTTTTTGAGTATTGTTTTGTTCTTTTCAGGTTTCTTCGAAGTTTGGGTGCATTTGAGAAAAAGAAGAAGTTTCTTCATGATTCTGGAGATTTATGATGAAGATTTGAAGCCAGAATCAAAATAGGAGAAGACGATTGATCGATCAGAAATGCGATTGATCGATCAATCATTTTTGGAGAACCTTGATCAATCAATCATATTTCTGAACACTTTTTTGTAATCCAAGGGAGAAGATTTCTCATATGTAGTTCGAATTGGAGAAGATTTCTGAACACTTTTTTCATAATATATTCAATTACATGATGTTTTCCATTTATTTCTCTTGTAATTGTTTTATTAATATGCGTGAGTAGTTCAACAAATAGGTTTAGGGTTTCTCACGAAAAGATTTCATGATGTGTTGATGTTGTGTTGTTAGATTTGGGATTTTTCTTATGGATCTTCATCTTAGGTTTTTCTTAGTGTTCCCATGGGTCTCTTTGATGAAGAGGCGGTTTGAGCAACTTGGCTGTCAAGAGATATGAGAGGCCAAAGTTTCAAACTTCTCGTTAAGATCATTGGACATGTTGTCCTAGCTATTCAGCCAGAGAGAGGGGAGTTCGCTTTGTTCCCTATCTCTTTCTTTCATCCTCCGTAAACGAAGATCAGCGACATCCGTTTTCCAAGGACTAGCGAAGTGAGTCCTTAGACACTGGAATGGGGCAAAAAGTAACGAAAAATCCCGGGTTTTCATGACTTTTTTTGAGTAACTAAATTCACGATCAATCTAAGGTTGAAATCTGGAAAAGTGGTTCAGGTAGCTCAGCTGGCTAGAGCAACCGATGTTACCCTCTCTTAGTCGCTGATCAACTACTATCTAGAGACTTCATTCCAACCACTAGGGTCGAGGTATTTCGTTCGCCACTCCTTGATCTTAGGATGTTTAGCGTACCGAAAGTGTTTATTCAAGTGCCTAAAAGAACATTAGATGAGCAATGTTTCCTTAGCCAACGGAAGTTGATGTTATTACGCTTTTTGAACTTATCAAACCCGAATATAATGCATGTTTAGAATATTAAACTAAACAGAAGTTAGTCTCTTGGTTTCTATAACATAGGAATTTAGTGCTATTGAAGTAGGTTAACTCTATTGTGGTGCTTTGAGTTCAAGACGGTTCTTGATCCTAAACTCTATCTACTTTATCTGTGTAATCAACATTGAATGAATTCTTTGAGATTTTCCTGTGCCCAGTGTCTTTTCCTATCATTTTCAGCCCTACTTTTTCTCTGTTTCCTTGACTTGCTTGCTTTCATTTTCTGTTAGATTTGAATAGTTTTACAAACAACATTCTTAATCGCCTTAGCCCGTGATTTTGGCTTAAGACCCTACGTGTGATCTTTGGTCCTTGTGGATTTGATCCAGCATATACTATTGCATACATTATTCACTTGTAGTTAGTCTATCGGGTTAGAACTTGAGTGATTAATATTTGATCCCAAGGATGTATAGAACCTCTTGTGGATCATTGAGTTTCTTTACACGTTGCCCAATCACTATAACTGTAGGCGCGAAGAGTAAAAACTATTTAAGATATGAAGATTTAACCTATAGATATTGTTCCTTTAACATTTCTTAAAACACTTTTGAGTATTGAAAATTTTGCTTCAGAGGGCTACACATCTTTTGACATACTTTGTTGACCGCAAATTGTATGCCATGTCTTGTGAGATTGAGATATTGAAGCTTGTCGGCATCGAAAGTATGTCGGATCAGAGAAAGCCACGTCTTGATGAGAGACTCTATCCATTTGAAGCAGAAATGGCGTTAGCATCGGAACGCAATCAATCATTCCCGCTGTTTGTAATCAATTTGTAGCATATTTTTCTTCATCGAGAAACAAACCTTCATGTGTATGATAAGCTGGTATGCCTAAGAAGTAGTGTAGAGGTCCCATGTCCTTATTTTTGCAATGTGTATTCATCTGAGCTAGCAGCTTTGATATCAGTTGGTCATTGTTTCCTGTTAACATCATATCATCCACGTAGAGAAGTAGGATGATGATGCTTTTACCTTGAATGTTTAAGAACATTGAAGGATCTCTTTTACTACATTCAAAACCAAACTCTAACTGAAACAGGCTGAATTTTTCAAACCATACTCGAGGAGCTTGTTTTAGACTATAGATAGCTTTCTTAATCTTACAAACGTAGTTGGGATGAGCCGGATCTTCAAATCTAGAAGGTTGTATCATATAGACAGTCTCTTGTAAATCCCCATGAAGAAACCCATTCTTAACGCCGAGTTGAATGATAGGCTAATGAACAATAGTAACCAAATGTAACACTGATCTAACAATAGGAGTTCCTACGATAGGGTTGTAGGTCTCCAAAAAATTAACTCCCTCTTCTTGATCGTACCCCTTAGCAACCAAACGAGCTCTAAGCTTATCAAAACTATCATTAGCATTTAATCTCACTCGAAAGCTTCATTTATTAACTAGAGGAATCCCACCTTTTTGTAGTGGAGTTAAATCACAAGTGTGTGTCTCATGACAAGTATCAATTTTTCACTCATAGCTCCATTCCATCCCGGATGTTTGAGAGTACTATTAATAGTTTTGTAGGTTGAGTGTCCTTGACTCTTAAGAGAGCATATCTAGTGTTTGCTTTCCTTATCATGCTTTAGCCCTTGTGATCATCGAGTGATCATTATGAATTGCATGCTAAAGAGGCGGAAATCTTCTTTTGAAAATATAGAAGCGGGAGAAGAGTTCTAGCTTGAGCTTACCGACGTAGAAGATGAGCTGGTGGAGCCTTCTGTTGTCGGTGTTGCAGGCTAAGAGACCAGAGGTTATGTTGGAGGAGTCATAGTTGCTTGTGGCTGAGCAACTGCAAAGGAAGTAACTGAAGGAATCTCTACATTTCTTATCACTTGTGGTAGTATTTCTTCAAGTCTCTTTTATTCAAAACTTTGTGAAACTTGTAGTGGAGTTTCTTTGAACCAAGTCTGCATCAATGGTGTTTACAGAGAAGATATCAGATGAAAACATACATCTTGATAGGGAACTATATCTTCATTGTACAACACATGTCTACTAATGTAGACTTTTCCAGTAGATGGGTGAAAGCAACGGTAGCCCTTGTATTTCTCATTGTAACCGAGAAATACACATAAATGAGACTTCAGATCAAACTTTTTTCAGCATATGGTTGCAAGTAGGGATAATATGCGCATCCAATTACTTTAAGCGTCATGTAAATAGGTCGTTTTCTATTCAACATTTGATACAGAGTCATAATTTTCTGAAAAAGCGGCTAAAGGTAGCATGTTCCTTAGAAAGTTGAAGTAAAAAACGGTTCAATCCATATATTTTGAGGAGTTTTACTGAGAAACATAATTGACAATCCTAACTCAACAATGTGCTTATGTTTACGTTTACCCAACCTATTTTGCTGAGGCTTATGAGGACAAGAGATCATATGTCTTATATGACTAAATTTCATATGATTTGGAAAGGTTGTGTTTACAAACTCTCCACCACCGTCTAATTGGAAGGCACCTTTCTAAAGTTAAACTTATTGTCCACTAGCTGTTGAAATATTTAGAAGATTAAAAAGGCATAAAATTTTAAATACAAAGGATATAGCCAACAATATCCTAAGTAGTTGTCTATAAAGATAATGTAGTATCTAAATCTTGAACCAATACAACCGGAGCTAGATCCCAAATATCACAATGTATCCTCTCAAAAGGTCTTGAAGCATGAACTTCTGACTTTGAAAAAGAGGGTTTACAAGATTTGCTGAGCTGACACGATTCACACATAGCTAAAAAGTCTTACTGAAAGAGATAAACTTGTGTTGAGGCAAAAATTGAAGCATTTGATGATGTGAATGCCTCAATCTCATGTGCCACGCTTCATCACTCGTCACTTGTTGTCTTAAAGAATAGAAAGCTAGGATTATCCACCAAATAAAGTTTATTATCCCTTCATCCCCCAGGTGAGAAGTTGTTTGTCCTTTTGTTCATTACATATAAACCATTATAATCAAAAGAATATTTACATGATAAGTCTGCATTGAGTTTTGATACAGATAATGGAGAATTAATGAACATCCTCGAGAGGTAAAGTACCTGAGAGAGCTGGTAATGTAATGAAGCAAACATGAGTTAAGGGTAAGAGTTCACCACTACCAACTATGACTGAGGCTGGACCTTCGTATGGATGAGCAGAGGTCAAATTTTGCCCTAATTTGGTTATATGAGAAAATGCCCCGATGTCCGGATACCATTAAAAGCCATTACCACAGCTGTGTTGAACCATTCTTCCATATTCGGATCCACCATTCTTACCAAATTCAGAACCATATTGTCCATATAGTCGACAAGTAGGCCTATATTCCAAATCTTAGGACCCTCTGTCTAAACCTAAAGATATTTGTTGAGGGAAACCTCTTCCTCTAGTCGAATACGAGCCATGACCTTTGTAATAACCAGATCTCCCTTGTCTTCCGCCGCGATTTTGAGTATCCATAAGAGTCACTTAGGTTCAATAATGAAAGCCATAGGTGTACTAACTTCCGTAAGAGCTGAATAAGACCACAACTTATCATCAAAACTAGTTAGTTGATAAACCACATATCCATAAGACTAGCCAGAAAAGTTGTTCATTGAGCTTTCAGTGACTGTAGTAATGGTATCATATTCTTTTTCTTACCCATTTAAGACCCCAAATATCTTCATGTTTTCAGAAACGGGAAGGCCTATAGAGTTGAGCTAGTCAGAGATTCCTTTAAACTTACTAAGATATTCAGACGTTGTGTTTGTTTATTTTAGTGATGGTTTTCCGTTTACGTTGTAACTCAAACTGTCTCGAGGTTGAGACTCTATTAAAATTTTTAACTAAAGCAAATGATACCTCTCTTAAAGAGGTGAGATGGTGAACATTCCCAAGCACATCTTCTTACAAGTACCATGAAAGCCAAGAGCGTACCACCTGATCTTGGCGAGACCACTTGATGAACTCATGATTGCTGGATTCAGTGACAACATCTCCAGATCTAGTAGAGATTGTTGCTGGAGGACAATTTTGAGAACCATTTACGAAGCCAAGAAGAAGTTGTACAACAAGAAACAATTCAAATTGAGATTTCCAAAGCAAGTAGTTTTTCTCAAAGAGTTTCAGAATGATACAGAGTTATGCTTAGAGAAGAAACTGAGAACGAATCAGGAGGAAGAGCCATAGATTTGATACCGTGAAAGCAAGAACAAGAGCTTAAAGGAAGCTTAAAGATGATTCAAAAGAGTTTTCATTTCGTGAGACTAACGACTACAAGGTTTTAAAGATGATTTATAAGAGCCTTAACCTAGAATGATGAATCATGATTGGACCACATGTTCCTATGAATCACTATATAAATCATCGAATAAGTTGATCATGGGGATCCTCACCTCTGTACGAGACCCACATTTCCTTGATGACAAAGCTTTGTCTTTTCGCAAATACTATGTTTCTGAATTTGTCTCTGCCTGTCCTTTTGATACTTGTTGATACTCTGTTTCAGTACCAGTGTTTGAGTATATGTTGCTAATACCTTAAAAACACGGTACATGTACAAAGAAGTTATCTCTTTAGCTTGACCAATAAACATAACATCAACCGATTTAGATGTAAAAGACAATATCAGCGATCCATCTATTCATGTCGAGCAAACAAAAAGTAAAACGACATAATTTCTTGAAAGGCTGACACCAAAAGAAAGAAATCTAAAATACGGCGACTATATATCCAAGGTCATGAGATAAAAAAGATCAATTTATACCTAAGTCTATGGCTACTAATTTAACCATGGCTGGTTCTTGTATTTTATTATAGGTTAACGTAGACCATCTCTAAAGAGACAATCACGTTAAATTGTTTGTACAAATATGTATTTACGTATGGTCCATATTATATGTTAGGATATCTACGTATATCAGTGGCGGAGTTGAACCCAGAAAAACAGGTTCAAATGCAGTATTTACCAACTGAGCTCATGAGATTTAAAATAATTTTGTACAGAAATACTTAATTTAGATTTTAGGTGGGTCGATTGACACCCTATTTTTCTTATTAGGTGCGTTCATGAGGTATATATCGTCTAGAATGTTCTTACTCAAGTATAGTTATATCTTCATATATTCTCTCAATCACTCAGTTACATACAAATCACTTTGTACTTATCTCATATGTAAACATTATATGTATATAACAAGTACGATGTATCAATTAAGTCATCAATTCATCATAAAACTATATATTGTATCAGAACAACGATCTCTCTAAAACTAATTTTCTATTCACGATGACTAACGAATCCGGTTTGATTTTCTCCTCTCCCACTGCTACACGCACTGCAAATTTACGCTCCATCGAATCTAGCGACCTCTCCTAGCTGTGAACATGTCAAACATCACCGGATTGACAAACTTCAACTACTTGTTGTGGAGTCGTCAAGTGAAGGCTCTGCATGAAGGTCGTGAGTTACACAACATTCTAAAACACAATGATGATACTCCAATTCTGATCATCATAAAGAACGGTCTCATCGAACAAAACCAGCATATGCTTCGTGATGTCGTCAAGACATATTGCTCTATAGTGTGGAGGATTCTAAAACTATATTTGATGAAGAGAATACGTACATACTTATACAAGGAAAGAGAATCAAAGATCATATCTAATATTAACTACTCCTAACTATACATGATTATCCTATATACTAGTAACAATATATATTAGATTACTATCTCCATTATGCCCCCTCAAGATGAGCGACCGTCAGAGAGCCCAATCTTGATATTAAGTTCTTGGAGACGCAGATGCGGTAATGGTTTCGTTAAGGCATCAGCCAATTGATCTTTGGAAGAAACGTGTGTCACACGAAGGGTACCAGACTGAACCATTTGCCTGACAAAGTGAAAGTCATTGGCCACATGCTTCATTCGAGAGTGGAAGACCGGATTAGCTGCAAGATATGTAGCGCCAACATTATCACAGTAAATCACAGGTGGAGATGTTGGAGCTATTCGCATTTCTTTCATCAACTGCAGTACCCAACGTATCTCAGCTGCAGTGTCTGCTACCGAGCGATATTCGGCTTCCGTAGAAGACCGAGCTACCGTTTTCTGCTTTTTAGATGACCAGAGAATAGGATGTGAGCCAAGATAGACAATGTGTGCACCAATAGACGTATAGTCGTCACGATTCCCGGCCCAATCTGCATCGGAAAAGGCATGTAATTGCATTGTGTTATTACAGCGGAAGAAGACACCTTGATCACGTGTTCCTGATAGATATCGAAGAATTCGTTTGGCTGCTTTCCAGTGCTCATCAGTCGGACAATGCATAAACTGAGAGAGTTTGTTCACGGCAGAAGCTACATCTGGCCGTGTGAAGTGTAAGTATTGCAAGCTGCCGACGACGATTCTATACTCTCGGCCATCAGGTAGAGGTGTGCCTGATTTCGTTGTTAAAGAGCATGTTGCGGTCATTGGTGTAGAGACAGGGTTCGCTTCTAACATATTAGTACGTGCCAACAAGTCTGTGATGTACTTCTGTTGCATAAGGAGCAAGCCTTGGGGAGTACAGTGTGCTTCGATGCCTAAGAAGTAACTTAGAGCACCCATGTCTTTTAGTGAAAACCGCTGCCCCAGTTTTGTGATGAACTGATCGATCGCGAGAGAGTTGTTTCCTGTGATTACAATATCGTCAACATATACAAGAGTATAGAGTAATATCCCATCACGATCACGTATAAATAGCGAAGCATCAGAGACCGAGTTTTCAAATCCAGAAGCAATAAGGAAAGCGCGCAACTCTAAGTACCAGGCTCGTGGCGCTTGTTTAAGGCCATAGAGAGCTTTGCGCAACTTACACACATGGTGTGGTTTCTCAGGATCAACAAAGCCAGAGGGTTGCGCAACGTAGACATCTTCGGTGATATTTACTTGGAGAAAGGCGTTATTGACGTCTAGTTGCCGAAGATCCCATCCATGATCAACGGCTTGGCTAAACACTAGACGCATTGTGCCTGCTTTGATTACCGGACTGAATGTTTCTTCATAATCTAGCCCCGGTCGTTGTCGATTTCTCCATTAGGTAGCCTTTTAATCCAAAACACCCACTTCGTACCAACCAGGCTATAAGAAGGATAATGTGGAACTAAATCCCAAGTGTGATGCTTTATATGTGCATCGTATTCTTATCCCATGGCGCTACGCCATCGATCATCTTTCAACGCTTCAGCAAAGGAGGTCGGCTCTGTTTCTAAAGCAGCAGCAGTGAGCATAGCGAATCTCGAATTGGGTTTAGAGATGTTGTTCTTGAGTCTTGTCACCATAGGATGTTGGTTTACAGGTGCTGAAGCCGTCGTAGATGGATGAGAAACAGAGAGAGGCTCTGTTTCGGATGGCAGAGATCATGGTGTGATGACAGGAGATGATGACGATGAGTGACCTGTCTGCAAAGAAGCTAGAGTATTGGATAACGAGGTCAGAGGAGTAGGAGAAGAATTCAAACCTGGGGAAAAATCAGGAATCGACGGCGGTGGAGACGAGTGAGCAGGTAAGGACGACAACAATGGAGGAAAATGGAGAGGCGATGACGAAGAAGGGTTGGATATCACAGGAGAGGAGAGAGTTTTGTATGGGAATTCGGTTTCATGAAATGGGACATGTCGAGAGACGAAGATTTTGTGAGATGCAGGGTCTAGGCAAAGAT
>OVAN01007078.1:0-20228 GCA_900406275.1 Anastatica hierochuntica | reverse complement strand
TTTGGAGTGTTCTATAGACGATCACCGCATATGTGCCTGAAAGGTTACACATATAGTGATTATGCGCGGGACGTTGACGATCGAAAGAGTACTTCCGGGTATGTGTTCTTTCTTAACAATGCGGCAATATGTTGGAGCTCTCGAAAACAGGACATCGTTACTCTATCCTCCACTGAGGCGGAGTATGTTGCAGCAACTACTTCGGCTTGTCATTGTACTTGGTTGAAGGGAATGTTGCAAGAGCTGGGAGTATTGGGTGATGTTTGTGTTGACATTATGTGTGATAACAGTTCAGCAATAAAGTTGTCAAAGAATCCGGTCATGCATCGCAGGACAAAACACATCGATGTAAGGTATCATTACTTGAGAAATTTGTCTAGTGAAGGAGTTATGAAACTGGCTTTTTGTGGAACAAATGATCAAGTTGCAGACATTTTGACTAAGCCTATCAAGTTAGATCAGCTTGAGAAGCTCAGGAACATGCTTGGAGCGTGTCGATTGGAAGATTAATCTGAAGCTAGTGAGCTTGTCAGATTAAGGGGAGGAATTTGTTGGATGTTGACAGCTTAAAGTTTGAATAAGTCAAGTCAAGCTAGTTTGTAGGAGTTGAATAAGTATTTTTCTGTTAGAATTTGTTTCCATTTTCTATGCCTTAGATCTCTGTTTCTTTGTTTAAGCAATCGTGTGTTTGAGGCTCTTATATAAGCCGATTGTATTTCTCAGTTTCAATAACAAGAATCATTCAGACTTATCTTTATATTTCCAAAAGCTATTCTGTTTCTTTCTTGTGTCCTATATGCTCTTCTTCACCTCTCAGGTTTTTTTCCCTTTTCTCTTCTATGTAGTTATGTCGGTTTGCTTCTTTGGATATGAGATCCAGTGGGTTGTAGTTCAGGCGTAGGAGACAATTCTCCTCCTAGGTCATGATGTGGTGCTTCTCTCCTATCTCAATTTGGTTTTCAAGCCATCTCTCTCCTTATCAAGGTTTCTTTTAATCACATGCCTTTGTCTTCATCAGTTATCTTCGTATCTCTCTATTTTGTTGTGCTTCCGTTGTCGAGTCAGGTAGGAAGTTTTGCGTACATAGAAAGTTTGGTTTACGTTAGGGTCTTTGTTCGATTCATTTTTGATAAGATTCTCGATATGTGCTCATCTTTTGTCACTGAGGTGGTCTAGCGCTCTTCTCTTGTTGATGTGTGTCAAGTTTCACCTAAAAAATGACACAACAGCTGCAAGTGCACATCGTAGTTGTAGTAGTTTAGGTATCGATCCCACAAGGACGAAAAGTGCACTAAAGATCTATGGAATTTCGAACTAGCTAGGAAGAAATAAAGTTTAGTTTGTTTTTTATTTTTAAAAGAAATAAAGAAACGAGACAGAATGTAAAAGCAAAGAAAAGATCAATGAAAGATAAACGTTAGACAATAAGGAAATCGTAGAGAACGTAAACTAGCATGCAAGAGATCTATTTTCGGGTACTATTTTAGCTTAGATATAAAACACAACACAAAATTATACCCTTACCACTTTTGAGGTTCAGGGCACTATACTAATAAACAACCAATGGACTCAACTTTCGTAGGTCCTTGTAAAAGACAAGTATGCATTAACTATGTATGTATGATTGATTATTCATAATTCTAGATCGATCTACTTTCAAAGCCTAAATAGAATTGCTCACCAAATACTATTTCCAGAGGTAAGTAAAGCTTTTGGAATAGATACCACTGTAGATCGACTCACTAATTGGCCTAGGAAGTGAGATAGCATTGAATACGAGCAAAGGTGATAACGTTAATGATAAACCCTAATAGATTTGAATCCCTAAACAAACTAGATCTTGAACTCGTGATAACCTATTGTCTAACTAGCAAAATACTCAAGATTGAACATGTAAAACACGCAGAAACCAAGATAAGTAAGCATTAAATCAATCAGAGATGGAGAAGAACGATGAAACCGAGTATTATTGATGAATTGATGAAAGAAACAATGAAAGTCTCTAGATAGGAAGGGCAAGACCCCAAAAGGGATCGTCCCTCCCTCCGTGAGACTCTAATCTAACCTAAAAAAATTCAAATCTACAAAATACAAAGGCTAAAAAAAGGTTAAATAGGCTTTGTCCAATATTAGGTCAATTAGGTTAAAATCGGGCCTTGATGTCTTTCAACTTGGGCTTCTTGCGGAAGGGCTTTTAACTTGAGTTCTTAGGATTGGAAAGTCCTAAAAAAATCTACTTTGGTTGTGTTTTTTCTTAATTGAGACCAAAGTCGTGATCCTTTAGTTCTAGCCTTCCTACGCATCCTTCATTCGCGAGCCAGCACGACCACTCTTTAGTGATTTATGTATAACTCTTGATCCAATGATCCAAATAATGTGAAACCACTTCCATATGAAAGCTAACTCATTTCTATAGATCCTTTCCAAACTGCATCAAAATCCAACGGTGGAAAGACTTTCTTCTTGGATGATCTTTCTGATGCTTGGAAACTTTTCAGAAACTACCTTTTGCTCCAAATAGCTCCATATTGCTCCAAATAGCTTCATATTGCTCCAAAATGCATAGTTTGACCTGAAATGATTCAAAACACTACAAATACAGGAAAAATACCTTTTCATGCTTAAATTTTCTTAAATACAATAAGAAAACATACTAAAATCTATAGGAAAAGTGGTAAAATATTGGTGTTATCAACTCCCCTGGACTTAGCTTCTAGCTCGTCCTCGAGCTAAGCATACGAAGAGTTGAGAAGAGGTTTGAAAACATGGAAACTTACCAGAACTTCCAGAACTTACTAGCAACTTAGACTGACGAAATCCACTACATACTCGCGTTGACATTTAGGTAGAACCCGATTTTCACCACAAACTTAACAACGTCCCCGGTTCATCCACAATTAACAAGAGTGACCCAAGTTTTTCATCACTACTCCCTAAAACTACATGGTGCGGTCTCTTCGAGGGAATATCGATCAAAGAACACATAAACTCAAACTCATCCAGAATCCTAAACAATTTCAGCCCACAATCGATTCTTTTCCTCTTTCTTATTCAATTTTAAATGCTTTTTAGAGGCTGATTTTTTCCTACTTTTCTAGGGTATCATTTTATTTTTTTCTGTCAGCCTCTTGAGAATCGATTTTTCCCTACTTTTCTAGGGTAACATTTTATTTTTTTATCGATCTCTTTATTCTTTTTTTTTTACTTTAAGCACATTCGGATTTTATTGGTTCCAAAATTAGCAATAAGCATAAGCATCTTTTTGATGATTTTTATTAACACGAAAGAGGGGAACCGTAGACATAATTTTGCTAGGTTTGAAGAGGAATCTGATTCAATGTATACCAAGCCCCAAGAAGAGAAAATTAAATTCATTAAATTTTGAGTAGCTAAAGGTTACCCGGATATCAAGTGAGATGGTGCCTCGGTTGGCTGATCCATTTGAGTTATCTCGTTCGGTAAAACTGCAGTCAAACATAGACACTAGGGATACTAGTCATTAGAAACATATTTAGTTCATAGTCAAACTTGTTTCTGGACTGATTTTGACTCAATAAAATGTTTTTATTTTGAAAAATAATTAAAACGATTCAAAAACTACGAAAAAGTGTCAAAAACAAAGGAAAAGAAGCATTAGTAACAATAGAAATCCCCCGGACTTAAGTTACACCGTCCCGGTGTAAAATCAAGTGAGAAAGGTACTGAAAAAATGGAAAATATAGGAAATAGGAAACACTTAGCTATTGGTCGAGATTTTGGATAATGTATACGACCATATGTGATGTGCCGGTAAACCAAAATTTTGCTCGTTTGGCCGTTTTGCAATCCGTAAAGAATGCTTCGACCAAAATGAATCTCCACCAAAAAAATAACATATTTTATAAGTAAAAATGAAATTTAAAAGGCTAGAGCTCGTACCTTATGTGATTTGGCCGAGTTTGGTCTCTGGTAAGCTCGGTTTGGCTCGTTTCATAGAAAATCGGGTTGTTTTTGATTCGGGACCGTTCCAAGGATGGTTTTTCTTGAGCATTGTCTTATAATATTCTATTTAATGGTAAATCTTCAGTTTGACAGTTTGGTTTGCATGGCGGAGCTCGTTTTGGCTTTGACCGAGTTTTTTTCGGTTTATGGCCAATCAGGTTCTCCGAAATAAATTGTGAGCGCCACCAAAACCGTTTGGAAAGTTCTTCATATTTTTCCCACTTTATTCAGGCGGTCTTCAGTGGTAAGACTTGTTTCAACCTCTAGGTATGAGTTTTGAATAAACCGATTTCGTCGGTTTTAGACCTCCGTTGAGCCAAAGTCGTGTGATCGTCTTTCCTAGCCAAGTTCTCACGTTTTTCTCAATGTATGTGATGAATATGCTCAGGCATGACAACTGGTTAGGGTTAGACTGCTCTCGAGATGCTCCGGTTGCGTTCCTCGTTCATTTGATCGCATTTTTGAGCCTATAAATGTGCTTGAAGAGCGGCTCTGCCTTGATTAAATATTTTCTATCCTCAAAAAACTTTTCATTCTGGTCACAATACAGCTTGGTTATGATAAAAAAAATCATACTCCTTCTCAAACGTCCTTTATAGTCCGATTTCTTTCAATTTCGTCTCCATAGTCTCGCCTTTGAGTGTTAGGGTCTTTAGGAGAGAATTGACGTCTCAATATGCTTCTTATGAACTTTATTAAGTATTGGAAAAAAATTAGTTAGTTTTTTACTTGGCGTATATGGTTTGGCTTGGTTGCAAAAATTGCTCAGTTTGAGAATCCTTGTAACTCCAAGTACTTTGTGTTATGAACGTCCCAGCCTTAAAAACATCTTAATTTGATGCATATGACGTGATTTAGGTGCTGATGCTTGAAAATTTTGAGTTTAGTATTGATCCGACCAAGAAAATGCGTTTACGAACGTGTTTCGGCCATGGGAAGTGTAGTCGGATTGGTGGGATGGTTGTCCATGGTTCGTAGGTTATGGATGGTTGGAATGAGGCCAGGGAGGTCTGGCACCGGTTGGTGGAGTGTTTGGGACCGGAGTTGGACACAGGATGACTCGCGGCCGGAAGTGGAGGTGAAGTGCCGCGACAGTTTGAGGCATATGGTGCCTAGCACCGGTCAGGCGGCCTATGCTGGGTGATACGTGGGCCGGTGCTAGAGGTGGAAAAGGCGTGGGGCAGGAGGTAGCTTGGCACAGGCGTGACCATTTGGACCAGTTTTTGGCACGCAAATGCACGCTGCCGGTCGTGGGGAGGATGTGCCACGGTTGGTTTGGGGTTGCTGGTCCTTGGCACTAGATCGTGCCCTTCCCATGTCCCTAACTGATGGGAATGCTTCCCTAGACTGGTGGGATGGTCGTGGTGATCCGATCATACCCGGACGTGTCCAGATTGCAATTTTCTCCAATTTCTTCAGCTCTAAAGTGATTTCCTACGAAAAACAAAACATAAAAGTTTGAAAATCATTTTTAAAAATCATACAACACCTAATACAAACTAATCCCTAGATCAAATCCTAAAAATCAAACGAATGAAAATAAAATCAAAAGTGAAAGAATGTATGGGTTGCCTCCCATAAAGCGCTTGTTTAAGGTCTTTAGCTCGACCCCTGGGTTATTTGTAATGCGGTTGTCCGGAAAAGGGTTTCTTTACACCCTTGAGTTGCATCCGCAATGATTCAACAATGATCTCTATGGGTTTCAGAGCTTCCCATTCTAGTTGACTCCATGGAATTGGTTTCGGACCCTGAAATCGCCTTGGATGGGATCGAGGAGATGATGCATAGTAGAAAGAATCCTTGCTGATATTTATGAGTTTCATACTCCATTTAGACTCATTCATAGCAGCTCTTAATTTTTCCAAGACTCCAATTTCAGTTCTGAAAATTTCTTCATGCTTGTGAACAAACCGAGTTTTTAAGCTCGATTTTATAACTTGGATCGTCGGGGTCATCATCCAAGGCACGAAATACACCAATTTTTGGGGCTAAACGTGGCTGGCCAACCCTTTAATCACCATGGTTGGACGTTCTCCTTGCTGGTCATGAGGTACATCTTCATATCGTGTAACAACTAGTGTATTCTCTACACATTTTGCTTAATTTTTTTCAAAGTAAGTGTACAAACCATCAAGCTTTGCTCCTAAAGCACGAAGTATATGAGGATCATAGTCCTTATTTTCCATCATCAGTTTGATGAAGTGCTTGATATCTTCATGCTGAGTGTTGATCTCATCGGTCTTTATTGTGAAATCGCCAATTTCGTCGTCGAACTTCTTGCTCTTCATAAGAAAGTCATTATGAATCATATTGACATCGAAATCATGCTTCACAATGTCATTAGAATCAGTAGACATAGGATTCTCCACATGCTCCTCTTGATGCATGAGCATTCATCCTTTCTATTGATGTGTTCATAATTTAACGCATATTTAGCATCATTTAGTATGTGTTCTAGTTTGTATACAATGCATTTAGATGTTAGAATTCATAAAGTTTCTAAGTTGAGTCTAGTATAGGATTTCGTCTTTGCATTCCATTCTTTTGTATTTGTAGGTACAACCTTTGGATGAGCAACTTGAGAGCTTGGGATGATGGATTCTTGATGCTTAAAAGATGAAGAAACAAAGAGAATCAAGAGCCAAGTGGAAGTGAAGAAGAAAGAATATGCAAATAATATGTCATTCTGACGACAATTGAAAGAACAACAAGAAGAAGCTGCCAAGGAACCCTGACATCGACCCAGAGGTCGATGCTAGCCCACTTTGGATCGATGCCAGCCTCAGTTGAGGTTCGGCTGCCCAACGTGAGCCAACATCGACTTCGGGGTCGTGATCCTTTAGTTCTAGCCTCCCTACGCATCCTTCATTCGCGAGCCAACAGGACCACTCTTCAGTGATTTATGTATAACTCTTGATCCACTGATCCAAATGATGTGAACCACTTCCATATGAAAGCTAACTCATTTCTATATCTCCTGTCCAAATTTCATCAAAATCCAATGGTGGAAAGACTTTAATATTAGATGATATTTTTGATGCTTGGAAACTGTCTAGAAACTAGCTTTTGCTCCTAATAGCTTCATATTGTTCCAAAATGCATAGTTTGACCTGAAATTACTCAAAACACTACAAATATAGGAAAACTACCTTTTCATGCATAAAGTTTCTTAAAAAAAAAACATACTAAAACTATAGGAAAAGTGGTAAAATATTGGTGTTATCGTCTATAACAGTCCTTTCGCACGTTACTCGGCTCAAAGTCTGACAAGTCACTAATCTTCTACGGCTCCGTTCTTTGTTGTTCATTTATGGATTACAAGTGGTATTTTGTTAGCACTATAGTCGCTTTGTAACCTAAGATCTTTCATTTGCTGTTACGGAGGTCTCGAAAGGGAGGTTAAGTAAGCTCTTACCATATAGCTTTCTTTTGTCGCTGCCCAACCGACTCGTTATGAGTGTGGAGTCCTCGAGTGCAAGAAATTCTTGTGTAAGTCCATTCTTTTGCCCTTTGTTATGCAATGTTCGATTGTATTTGGATGTGACTATTAGGGATTAGTTGGTCTTATCGCCTCTGAGTTTGAATCGTGATAGTTGTTATCGATGCATTTGTGTTTGATTTTTGTGTGACGGCATTTTCTTCTATATGCATAAAGAAGTGGATTTGGCTGTTTGGTTTAATACTTTGGTTCCACTGTACTACATTCTGCTCATAATTTTAGTTGTATCCTCTCCGACCTCCGACAAGTGGTTGGTAATTTAGTCTTGTTTTTACAGTTTCTAGACTAGTTTGCTCACATTCTTCCATGTCAAACCTTGTTTGGATGTTAGACCCTCTAATCATTTCGATTAGACCATTTCAGCTCTAATTGTATGTAAAGTTTTGTGATTTTTCTCTTTCGATAAAATATCTTTTATGAAAAACATTTTGTATGTACAAAGTAGAAATTAATTTTAATTGCATCATTTTTTTTTATCACGACCATATGTACAACAATACATTAATTTGAACAACTACATTTTCCTTAGAAGCTACATAATTTCCCATAACATTTGCATCTAGGCTTGGACATTTTGAGTTAGGCAATCTGGTCCGCCCTACATCTGATTCGGTATAGCGGGAAAAGGTTGGTAAAGGTAATATGAATTACCAGTCTGGATCGATAAATTTTGTTTAAACGGATAACGTAGGGTAAATGTTGAATAATAATAATTACCCGATTTATTTTTGACATAGTACGAGTTAGCGTATTATAGACATATTGATTTTAGCTACATGACCCAACCTTTATCCAATATTTACTTGTTACTACATGACCTTTATTATTACGAGCATGTTTGGATTAGTGATTTTAAATACACATACTACTCGTACCTGACAATAAAAAATGGAGAAACCCGAAAAAATTCAAAACCGAAAGTACTTGAATCCGTAAAAAGTATTGGATCTACCTGAATTTTAATAATTTTACAAAATCCGACCTGAACTTTTCAAAAACCCGAAGATACTAGTCCGTACTCGAGCAGAATCCGATCCGGACTCCGAACGCCCAACCCTAAAATAAAGCAATCAAAACCGAGAATTATTTTGACTAAACAAATGAAACCGTACTAAACATAGTGGAAGGAAATCAAATCCCACTCATGGACAAAGAGAGTCTCTCTCATGTCATAGAAATAGTATATGCCGAAGATCGTCTGTTCTCAAATCGATCATTATCTCATCTTTCTGCGAGAGTGAGATAGAAAGCTTCATACTTGACTTGAATCATTATCTTTGTGAAAGAGTACTGTAAGACAAGAAAGTAGCTAGCCGGGAATTCAGACTACCCCTCAACAGGAATGTCACAGCGGAGAAAAGAAAGTTCCGTTCCCACTTGTAAGCCAATCGATCGATACTTTTCTTAGTCCTCTTCTTTTCTCTTAGGTGTGAAAGCTTGCTAGTAGGTCCATAACCTTATTTCTACTTTAGCATTATAGTGAAGCAAGGTGCGAAGCGCTAGGAAGACAAAGCATACAATCGAATTTCATTTTCAAGACTCTTAGAACATCACAAGGTTTGAAGAACATTGCACAATGAAAACTTCGAGTAATAACCGCGCCAAAAAGTAAAACACAACGCCTAACATGATTGATACGGGAAGGGCTGGTAAAGCCTTCTGATAGACAGACAAGAGCATCAATGTGATCCCTAAACCAGCTATGATGGCCAAGTAACAAGCGTACACCGTCATCAGATCATACATTGCAGCTCTTCCTACCAAAACACTATAGAAGATGAAATCCCCAAGCCCTAACTTGATAGCACCTGTTGATCCCAACCCAATTCCTTCAAGAAAAGCCTCCGAGCTCTCCCCCTGATTAGGTCTACCATCAATCAACGGGACAGATATCTCCGACCTTTCCCTTGGACTCGCATCTTCTTCTTCTGCTCTAACCACTCTTACTTCACCTCGGCTATCATTCTCGATGTCACTGGAATCAGTCTGGCTGGATCTCCGTTCTCTCCAAACTCTCCTCTGAACTAAACGAGAGTCGTTTCGGATCACGGGTCTTGCTTCGTAGACCAAAGCCGGGATATCTTCGTCTCTAGATATAGCCATTTCCACAAGGAGACGTAGCGGACCAACAGGTAAAAGAACAGCAGCAATGTCGTAGAGAGCCAAAGCTACAAGGAGGACCCAAGTTGTCCACTCAGGCAATAGCGTGAAGAAGTAAGCGACCAATACACCAATTGAAACCAAGTAGCCTTGTGTTATCAAAATCGAGAATCTCGACATGAACACAGCGAACACACCAACGACGGAGAAATTGAAGAGAAGGATTAGAAACGTGATGGAATCGATTGGGAATCTGAAACGATCAATCAATAAGACTAAGATTTCTCCACCTAAGTTCCCTAAAACAATGAAAGCTGAGAAACCCATATAGAATTTCAGGAATTTAACGCATCTGAGGTAAAAGAGAAGCACGAGGACGAAGGTTGCGACGGTGATTGCAGCCACGAAAACGAGGGAATTCAAAAGAGCGCCTACGAGTTTGTCCCAGGATGAGTCAGAATCGGTCTCAGCGTAAGCTGCGGTGGCTATGGAGGAGAAAGAGCCGGAGGAGGAAGAAGGGTCGGAGTTTAGGATGCAGACCAGAAGGACGACGGAGAACATACAAATCGATACAGGCGTGAGGATTCCGATAAGTTCTTCGCCTAATGACTCCAGAATGCTTCTGGGTCTCTGATTTCGATCCATTCCGACGAAGATTTCAGTTTCACGCAGATCAAAAGCTTAAGGATCCGAAGAGAAGCAAAGGTCGCGACTTTTTCAGAACTTCTTTTTTTGTAAAACATACGATTATTCTGAGCTTATTGTAGTCTCTCATCAAATGCGACGTCGTCTACATAGAGCCATAGACGTTTTTTTCTTAAACGGCTGATTATACTTGTACAGTATAAGGAAGATATAATGGGTTTATTAACTACCTTGGTGGTACATTGAAAACAAAAGAAACATAACATGAATTATAGCCTTCTTAGCTAGTAAGTCAGCAGAACAATTACGTTCTCTATTGGTGTAGGTGACGGAACACGGTGGTAATTTATTCATCCACCATCAGATATCCGTAAAACAAGTTTCCAATGTTCATACTGTTTTGAACGTCATTAATTACCGTAACAAGTTCTTTATTATCTATTTCAAACCACGCTATTTGCCGTCTTCTTTCCCAACAACTTGAAGAACATAGAGAAATCCAATAGCCACCGCATTTAAACTTGAAGACATCTTGTGAAACTTAGCATTACCTGAGCATAAGTGCTTACCTTTATGGTCACGAATTATCCACCATGTTACGGAGATAACCGCCGTATTAACAATAATTCGAAATCTTGCGAGAATGATAAAAATGCACACATAATTTGTTAATGGAGTTCGGTCAATTTTTGCCTACGTCTCCGGACCAGCTACAAATCTTTTTATTATCAACCTAGGAAATTTAAAACGCTCTCAACTCACACCCGTTCCCAAATACACTCAAGAAATTACCCTTAATTTCTTACGGAGAAACAAAAAATAGATAAATATTTTTCTCTTACTCTCTTTCTTACGTTCTCTCTTTCTTTCTCTCTCTCTCAGAAGCTCTTCTTCTTCTTCTTTGTTTCAATTTGGGATGATGTTCTCCTCTCAACATCCACATATATTTATAGGAGTTTAAGGAGTGGTAGGTACTGTTGGGCCCGGATCCATTCGGCCCATAAAGCTGATGATGATTGATCATGGACAAGTTATATTGTTTGGGCTGAGGCGTTATCGAATCTTTCGTTCGGCCCATTAAGCCAAGAACGCTGGCCCAAACGCTTCACAACGAGCTGATGAGAAGAAGAAGGGAGACCTGGTCAGGGGAGGTTGCGAGATTGCAGGAAGAGAGGATCTCGGAGGTAGCTGAGATCGTGCAGAAGAGCCATCAAACCAAAGTGAAGGGAGAGAGAGAGGTTGGTTCCGAAGAAAAAGAGAAAAATGATCAAGAGATAAAAACTTAATTCTTGTAACTTGTATTGGACGTTCTTAAGAGAAGTTTGTAACAATCTTCCATTTGATCAATAAAAGAGAGTGTTCATTCAAGAGTCCTTAAAGGGATTCATCCCACGAATTTCTTCTCCTTTTTTAATCAATCTTTATATATTTTCCTTACGTGAGATTTAGCTCTCACATTTTGGCGTCGTCTATGGAGAAAAGATCATTGAATCCCTAACTCCGTGGCTTGAAGATGGACCCAAGCAGCAGAGATCTCAGTCAACCCGAGCTCTCATCGTTAACTCCGAGCCTTAGGTCGCCGAACCATGGAGGACCCAATTTCTCAGCCGGAGAGCCTCACCGTTTCAACTTCCGTCAGAGACCTCAACCCTCGACAGAAACCCGATCTGATCTTACCAGCACTAGATCAACCTCCCAAAGGCTTCCCAGAGATCAAAGTCCGAGACCTTTAGCTCTCAAAGAATCGGAGCAGCAAACTGCTGGCGGATCCCTGCCTTAGGTACTAGCCGCAAGTCAGGTGACCAATCAGCTCTCGGAGATCCGCCAAATGATGCTCCATCTGGTGAATAAAACCCAGGAAAACGAACGCTTAGTTCACCAATTAGTGTCTCGACAACAAAAATTCGAAGAGTCTACGAGGCCTCTGGCCCCTCTGTCGCACCCCTTGCAATGACGAGCTTCCGGGGTAACCTTTCGAGACCTCGTCGATGACCCCTCTTTTCCTTGTGGTCGTCTGGAATATTCTCCCGATAGTACGATACCTGATGACCAGAGACCGTCCCTTCGAACGCCCGATACAGGGGTTACCCCTGCGTTCAATCCTCCAACCATCGCTGTAGCGGGAACTAGCACCGTTGGAACCAGTTCAGCACCTGTTCAATTCCCTCGCCGATCACAGGACTAGTACCGACCTCTACCGCCGCCTATATTAAGGTCTGGAGAAGGCATTGTGCTTCCACCCGGTGGTGATGCCTCAGCCTCAGTACATCAGGCTCGAAACCGATCCCTAAACTCTGAAATCCAGTTTCGAGCGGAGACTGCAACTACCGACTACCCAGCTGATCGCCAACATCAACATGTTCAGGAAGCTCACGAGACGCCTGAAATAGCAGCTACGTGGGGGCGAGATAGAAACCTGTTTCCACGAGAGCCCCCAAATCAAAGACTTCCCGACGATGATTGTTGACAATTTGGACGGACCTGGGGCAATTCGGAGGTACATGGAGAGAACTCATGCAGCCCTCCAAAGGTTAAACGTTCAGGTCCACAAGGCCACCAGTTCCGCCCCCGAAATCGGAAGCATAATAGAGGAAACTCGAGGAACCCCGTTTACTAACATAATCGTGAACTCCTATATCAGAGATACAAGGAAGCTTGGAATTCCCGAGTATGACGAAACCTCCGATCCCAAAGCTTATCTGAGAGCTTTCAGGTTGGCTATTGTTAAAGCCCACTTTACTCGCGAAGAGTGCAAGGCAGGCTATTGCCGGACCTTCGCAAAAAACCTAACGGGAACAACTCTCGAATAGTTTTCTGGTCTTGAGCCAAATTCGATAGATAGCTTCAACCAGCTATCTAACGCCTTCATCGAGCAATATTCAACTCATATCCGAAAATAGGCTTTTGAGACAGATCTCTGGAAGATCAGGCAATGAGTTGGAGATACCTTGCGAGTCTACATAGATAAATTCAGGACGGTTAGAACCAAACTCTCGAATCCTAATGGTCAGGTAGCTATCGAGGCCCTTCGACAAGGTCTCTGGTATCGATCCTATTTCTGGTCCGAGCTAACGATCAATCCTCTTCCGACGATTGATGTTGCACTACATAAAGCGTCTCGATTCATTACCTTGGAGGAAGAAACCGCTGCCATGGATAAAATCCATAAGAAGCCTCAGAACCCTCTGAAGGCTGATTCCCAAGAGGGAAAGGGACCTTATGAGAAGGGTAATTTATGGAATTACCAAACTCAACGGGAGCATTCCTACGCTGTTGAGGAAACACAACAGGAAAAGCTTGTTATGACATCAAGAAAAGCCCCCTGGACCAAGCCTTAAGACGAGAACAAGTTTTGTTCGTACCATGAAAGGAAAGGACATTCCACAGAGGAATGTTGGGACCTCCAACGACAGCTGGCCGCAAAATTTGCTGCTGGTGAGATAAAAGACATAAATCTCAGGAAACCTCCACCCTTCCAAAAGAGGGTCCCAAGGGAATCTTCGCCAAAAAGAAATAGGTCTCCCGAAAAAGAAACCGACTCGCCACATCCAGCTCCCAAGAAAAGAGTCAATATGATTCGCGGGAAATTTCCCGAAGGAAAGAGCTTGCGTATTGAGGCTCCGAAGCCCCTACCTGAAGGAACGATAGCTACCTGATTTGAAAAGGCCTCAAATCAACAGCCTACAGACTCGAGGGTCGACTATATTCTCGGAGGCTCGGATATTTTTTGAGAATTCGTGAACTCGACTAAGGGTCATTTACGGAAGGTTGAGTCCAGTGTTCGGTCGAAACCATCCGGGCAGGGACCTAACACTAATATCTCCTTCTGGGAGAGAGAGATCTTAAAACTTGACCAACCTCACGATGACTTCTTAGTCACAACCCTTAACGTAGCTGGGTATGAGGTACCTAAGCTGATGGTTGACACCGTAAGCTCCATTGACCTCATCTTTTACAACACCTTGAAAGGAATGGAGATAGATGATTATGAGATCTCCGGTCAGAAAGCTAACCTCGTAGGTTTCTCTAGAGAAACGACCACTTCTCTAGGAACCATCAAACTTCCAGTAATAGTTGGAGGGGTCATGAAGATGGTCAACTTCGTGGTAATCGATAAACCAGCCCCGTTTCATGCGATACTAGGGAGACCCTGTATTCATAAGATGAGGGCGGTTGCCTTGACGTATCACCAGTGCGTAAAATTCCTGACCCCCACCGGGGTAGCTACAATCCAAGGTAGCCAGAAAATATCGAGAGTTTGTTACCTAGGAGGCTTCCAAATTATCAAGGAATCCCCCCAATAGCAATTACAGATTCGAGAGCAGCAAGCGATACAGAAAAACATCTGAGGTCCCCCACGGAACCTCACCGAACAAGTTTGCATCGACGAAGCTCACCCCTAAAAATGCGTCCGCGTTGGGTTAGAGTTACCCTCCCAAATCAAAGATAGACTCATTCGCTTCCTTAAGGTTAACGTCGAAACCTTCGCGTGGTGCACCAGTGACATGAAGGGTATCGATCCATGGGTGACTATACACAAGCTTAACATGGACCTAACGTTTAAACCTGTAAAACATAAGCGACGTAAGCTTGGCCATGAAAAGACCCAAGCCGTCAACGATGACGTTCATCGACTAATGAAAGCAGACGCAATCCGAGAGGTCCATTACCCAGATTGGCTAGCTAACTTAGTAGTTGTCAAAAAGAAAAACGGGAAATGGAGAACTTGTGTTGATTTCACCGACCTAAACAAAGCGTGTCCTAAAGATAGTTTCCCACTACCTCATATAAATCGTTTAGTCGAAGCAACCGCAAAACACCAGCTGTTATCCTTCGTGGATGCTTTCTCAGGGTACAATCAAATAATGATGGACCCTGAGGACCAGGAAAAAACCGCCTTTATAACAGAGCGTGGAACCTACTGTTATAAGGTCATGCCCTTTGGGCATAAAAACGCCGGAGCCACCTACCAAAGGCTCGTGAATAAAATGTTTGCCCGACAACTTGGAAAAACGATGGAGGTCTACATAGATGACATGCTTGTCAAATCCTCTAACGGAGATGATCACTTCAGCCACCTCAAAGAATGCTTCAATATCCTCAATAAGTATGATATGAAACTTAACGCCACCAAATGCACCTTCGGAGTACCATCTGGAGAATTCCTCGGGTACCTCGTAACCGAACGAGGAATCGAAGCTAAGCCGAACCAAATAGCCACCTTCCTGGAAATATCGTCACCGAGATCAACCAGGGAGGAGCAAAGGTTAATTGGACGAATCACATCCTTAAACCGATTCATTTCCCGGTCAACTGACAAATGTCTTCTATTCTATAAACTCCTGCAAAACAACAAAAAGTTTCGATGGGACGACGAGTGCGAGGAAGCATTCAAACAACTTAAGGCCTATCTTTCCGAACCTCCAATACTTTCGGAACCCTTGTACCTTTATATCGATGTTTCCCCAGCCGCTGTCAGCGGAGTACTGGTAAGGGAAGAACAAAACGAACAGAAATCTGTTTACTACACCAGCAAAAGTCTGATAGACACCGAAACACGATATTCGGCTATGGAGAAGTTAGCTCTGGCAGTAGTTACGACAACTAGGAAGCTCCGACCATATTTTCAGTCACACTCGATGTTGTAATGACGTCTCAGCCTTTACGCTCAATACTACACAATCCCAGCCAATCTGGACGCCTCACTAAATGGGCCATCGAGCCCAGCGAATACGATATAGAATACCGACCACGAACTGCAGCTAAAGCTCAGGTTCTAGCTGACTTTGTCATCGAGCTAACCACTAAACATGTTGACCCGACTCGATAGCCCTGAAGTGGACCCTCCATGTCGATGGAGTTTCTTCAAAGTAGGGCTCTGGGATTGGTCTAAGGCTAACCTCCTCAACGGGTGAAGTAATTGAGCATTCTTATAGATTAGGCTTCAACGCTTCAAACAATGAAGCTGAATACGAAGCATTAATCGCAGACCTAGAATTGGCATTAGGACTCGGGATCCGAGAACTAAATGCATATAGCGACTCTCAGCTAGTAGCTAGCCAATTTCATGGAGAGTACGAAACAAGGGACGAGAGAATGGGGGCATACCTCGACGTTGTCCAAAACCTCACAAAACAGTTCGATAAATTCGAACTAACAAGGATCCCGCGTGGGGAAAACTCCTCTGCTGATGCTCTAGCAGCATTGGCCTCCACCTTGGACCCTCTTGTTAAAAGAATCATACATGTAGAGAGTATAGATAAGCCAAGCATCGACATAGCTATAAAAGATGCAATTAAAGGCAACTCGAGAGAACAAGAAGAGAAAGTTCAGCCTTAGGAAATAGCTACCGCAGCTATCCGAAACAAGTCCCTCACTCAAGTTTTCACTACCTTTTGGTTCCCAAAAACTAAAACCCGCAGTATCAAAAGGCGAGCCTCTGGGGGACACGAACTAGGTTCTGAGACCAAGTATTTACGTAATAGTTAACTCCAAAAACGAAATCTCCGGAGGCTAATTCCCGCGATGCCTCTGGGGGCACAATCCAAACCCCGGACTCCAGTATCAATATAGAAGGTATTACTGAGAACAGAGACTCTGGAGAGCCTAATTTCCAGAATACCTCCGGGGGGACGATCCCGACTCAAGAAGAGTTAGATAACGATCCAGAACCTGAAAACGAACCGATGCAAAATCCTACCTTATCTCTCCATGTCAAAGTACTTGGGAGACAGGATTGGAGAATAACCATTATGCAATACATTCGAGAGGGTATCCCCCCCCCCCCACAAGTGGGAGGCTCGAAAAATCAAAGCTTTAAGTGCAAGGTATTGCATAATCGAATCCAACCTCTACAAGCGGAGCATCTGGGGGCCGTACCTCAGGTGCATCCATGGCCTCGATGCCCTTAAGCTCATGGCAGAAGTGCATGAAGGCTCATACGGAAACCACTCTAGTGGCCTAGCATTAGCTATCCGAATGAAAAGACTATGCTACTTCTGGCCAACTATAATCGCAGATTGCGAGACATACTCCACCCAGTGCGATAAGTGCCAGAGACACACCCCTATAATTCACCAACCTACTGAGAAACTATCCTCATTATCGGCACCTTATCCTTTTATGATTTGGTCCATGGATGTCGTCGGATCACTCGTGCCTTCGGGCGGACAACAAAAGTTACCCTTTTTATTAGTCCTAACCGACTACTTCACAAAGTGGATATAAGCGGAAGCTCTCCAACAAGTCACGAAGGTTGAGGTAGAAACCTTCATATGGCGAGATATCGTATATCGTCACGGAGTCCCATACGAAATTGTCACCGATAACGGGTCTCAATTTCGATTTTAGAACGTTCTGTGACACTTGGAACATATGCCTTACTACCTCTACTCTGAGGTACACTCAAGGGAACGGCCAAGTGGAGGCTGCTAATAAATCAATGTTAGCTAACCTAAAGAAACACTTAGGTAGCACAAAGAAATCTTGGGCCGAGAAAATCCCCGAGGTTCTTTGGGCATGTCAAACCACCCCGCGAAGGACAACCGAAGAGACCCCTTTCTCTTTAGCCTATGGGATGGAGGCTGTCGTTCCCGCCAAAGTCTCGGTTGGAAGCCTCCGGCGAAGCTTATGCACCTCAAACCCGGAGGCTAACAACCAGTTTCTCTTAGATAACCTTGACTTGATCGAGGAACGACGAGATCAAGCCTTCGCCCGCATCAAAAACTATCAGCAGGCGATGGCAAAACACTAAAACTCTAAGGTCAGATCACGAAGATTTGTGATCGGGGACCTCGTACTTCGAAAAGTATTCGATAACACCAAAGAGCGAGGTGTCGGGAAACTAGGGACCAACTGGGAAGGTTCGTATCAGATCACCCATGTGGTACGTCCTGGTGTTTATAAGCTCATAAAGGTACGAACCGGGGTATTAGAGATACGATCATGGAACGCCATGAATCTCAAGAAATATTACCATTAGGTACCTGAAAAATCGAACTACGTTAGGCTTGATCCCTCGACATGGTACGTAGGAAGCTCTTTTGATGAGCGCAGCCCCCACCTCATCAAGAACTACTATTTCAGTAATTCAGATGTCTAGATGGATATATGTTCCGATCATTGGACATATGACCATTAGGCCTCAGCACATCCGAACAATTCGATTCTAAAATTCTGAAGCATGCAGTATTTCCCTTAACGATTAAACGAACTTAACAATTGAAATATCTTAAAATCCTATCAATCAAATTCAGGTACCTAGAAACCTCAAAACAATTGAAAGGTCTTAAAATCTTATCAATCAAATTCAGGTTCCTAGAAACCTAAAAACAATTGAAATGTCTTAAAATCCTATCAACCAAATTCAGGTTCCTAGAAACCTAAAAACAATTGAAAGGTCTTAAAAATCCTATCAAATCAAATTCAGGTTCCTAGAAACCTCAAAACAATTGAAAGGTCTTTAAATCCTATCAATCAAATTCAGGTTCCTAGAAACCCAAAAACAATTCAAAGGTCTTAAAATCCTATTGTCTAAACTCAGGTTCCCAGAAACCTAAGTATTTGAGAGGTCTTGAAATCTAATCAATCAGGATCAGGTCTCTAGAAGCCTGAAGAACCGAGAGGTTATAAAAAGTATCTTCTCACACTTAAGGCCTAAAATAATTAAGGGGCCTTAGAACTCTAACGATCAAATTAAGACGTCCAGACACCTAAATCCTCAAAGGCCTCTAAGCCCTTTAGGCATCTATCAAATCTGGACTAAAAAAGGCCTTGCAAGGTCCCGGATGGAAACCCCCGAATTAAGTACTACAAGCAAGAGCCCAAACGGTAAACAAGCCACCTTGCAGCCTAAGTCAGTAAATTGATCTCCCGTTCGAGAGGTTATATTACTTGGGCTCTAAGCCCAACAAAGGCCCTTGGATGATATTTGAAGAAGTAATCATAAAACAACACAAGAGGCTACCTTAATCCGAAACACTTTGCAAGAATATGCATTAAAAAGTTCAAAGAGTTTAAAAGCCTCTCCAGGCATTAAGTCTTAAGGGTTTAAAAGCCTCCGCAGGCTATCTAGAAAATCCAAAACAGATAGCCTCAAAGGGCATTAAGTTTTAAAAGGTTTAAAAGCCTCCTCAGGTTATCAAAAAAATTCAAAAGTAGATAACAAAGGATTAAAAGTCACTTAACGATCATCCGTCTTGAGCCCCAGCCTCCTGATCTCCAGTCTCTTTTGATACCTGCTCCCGGATCCTTTTAGTATCCACCACTCCAAGGTTAGACCCATACTCACCTGAGCTGTTCTAATTAGCAACCTCTTACACCGAGGCAACATGAACCTCGGAACCCTCGGAAACTTGAGGGAGAGGGAACTTGCTCAGTGAGAAGTCCAAAATTTGAGATTTATCCCAATTAGTTGTAGCCTTCGGAAGCAAGGCTACCAACCTTTCATTCTCTGCTTGGGCACTTGTGATCTCCTTTGAAATGAGACTGGTCAGGAACTTAATATTGGCTTGGGTCTCTTGGGCGTAGATCTGAACACTAACCTCTTCCTTCTTCCTCCGAAACTTTTCTTTAATATTAGCTAAGATCGCCTCATAGGCATTCACCATCTCCTTCTTTCCTTTGCTCACAGCCAGACGGACCTCATTAGTTTTGTTCTCGATAAGCTCTCTATTGACCCCTGGTAGCTCAGGTTTTCGCCCGAGATAACATTGCAAGCGCACAGATGTACGTTGTAGTGGTTCGGGATCAAATCCACAGAGACCAAAGGTAGCACGAAGAATGTAGAATCAAACAGTGGGCTAAAGCTAAAAAGATATCTTTAAATATGATGCAAAAATCGAAATCAAGAGAGCAAAGAAACGTACGCAGCAAACGACGAGGTTGTAAAATAATCAAAGAAGTGTTGGGCATCGGGTATTCTCATGGAAACAATTCATTGTTGATTCAAATGATAGACTAGGGAAAAGGTTAAGAACCGTCTTGAACTTAAATTCTAATCTAG
>OVAN01007077.1:0-20229 GCA_900406275.1 Anastatica hierochuntica | reverse complement strand
AAGGGCAATCACTTCAAAAGGTTGGTTTATATCTTCCTAAAACAATTTTTCCCACGGTCAACTGTAGGTTTCACTTTCCAGAGTTCGGTTAAGATCTGGTTTAAAAATTTAAATAACAAACGAAGAAAGGAGGCCTCGGAGAACAACAAAGAATATGGTCTATAAAGAAGTGTTTCAAAATATCTGGTATTTCTCTATTACTTTGTGTTATTTAACTTTTGTAATTTCTACAGAGAAATTAAAAAAAAAATGACGATATTAAATTTGCACTGTTTTGTAGATTTTTCTGTAAGGTGGTCTTCTGCTTTTGAAGATTCATAATGGACCGTTGACGATCTCCTCGATCCGGATACTGTGCTTTTCGTTTTAAAATTTTTTTTTTACAAGATGGAACTGTGTTTTAAGACTAACAACTACAATGAATTATTCAAGTTAACTTATAACCAATACATCATCAATATCTTTCTTTTAGGGATCATTTTTTTCAAAAATCGTCATGCCCGTGCATCCGCACGGGCCACCACCTAATATTATTTAAAACCACAATGAATCAAAAGTTGATGAGTAAGATTAAAATGCTTTAATTGGTTTTTAAGATGTTGACGTTTCAACTTCTTATCACACAAAAATATTTATGTGTCAATGATTGAAATACTTATTTGTGTTATTATAATATCGATGATTATAGTAAATTTCGAGCTAATCCATTCTCTCGGTTTGAGTAGTTAATATCTAGTCGATCCGTATCCACGGTTGTGAAAATAATGTATCCATACTCAAACCATATGCTGATATATGCTCTGTTACGGATCAGCTCGGTTCAGATTGAACATATTGAATACCCCTAAAAATTTATATTTTAAATTGGATTCAAATTCCAAACTTTAACAAATGTGTGATTTTTAACCACCTTGGTACATGGTTAAAATTCTGGATTGGTCATTTCGGTATGGTTTGATCGTACGGTTTGGCTGGTTCTATCACAAAGACCAACCAATTCTATCAACCAAAAGACATTGAAGAAACCTGACACAGTCCATGCTCAATGATCGTCTCTACTAGATAAGATCTCCCTTTTATGGATTTATGTTTCTAGTATGCAGTTTTACACTTATCAGCGGGTAAGAGCAGAAATGCAACACAAAGTTTTAATTTAAATTATTATCATCCCTACCACCAAATTGATGACTGTTTTTGATAAGATTCTAACCAGAACAGAGATTCTCAAGCGCCAAATTCTCATCACCGCCACTCAATTCAATAGCGCTCCTAACTTGAGAATCTCCGAACCCCATCTCAACGAGCCTCTTCACCTGCGACACATCAAATCCAGTACCAACCTTTTAAATAAACAAAACCCCACACTGCAGTTTAACTCAAAACCTTTAAATAGTATTTTACAAACAAAAAAAACTAACTTTTTCCTCTAGAGAAGAGTTTTTGGCAAACGTTTCGGTCCAGTAACGAGCTGTTGAAACAAATACTTGATAGTTTTTGATGTACTGTAAACATAAGAAAGAATAGGTTGCTTCAAAGTGACTGATAGAAAGAGAGACAAACGAAGATTATTAAGGTGATATAGTAGAACCTGTTCAGCTACAACAGCATCTTGAGGGTCTTTGGGCTCTGGTGCAGATAGTAATGCCTGAACTGAGACAAGAGCCGTCTTCAGAGTAAGAGCTGGACTCCACTGGTCTTTCAAGACATCCAAACAGATTGCTCCACTTTGGCTACTTATATTCGGGTGCCTTTTGGTTTCGTTTAAGAAGAATCAACAAAGATATACCCTTAATTAAGCACATTTCCAGAGTTAAATAGAGAATCAATACCAAATCTGTAATCTTAAAACAATTTTACCAATGATCATTACACTTGTGACCATAGACTATCAAACAAACACCTCATGGAAAACAATTAGCATACAACAAAAACGTGCGCCAAGGATGAGCGAGAGAGAAGAAAGAGTTACGCACAAGAATTATTCAAGAGGCAGATTACTTATCAATGTCAGTAAGAAAAAAGTAGGCAGCTATTGATATAAGAAAAAAATAAGTAATCTTCATACCAAACTTTGGTTGAAAATTGCATCTTTGGAGGCTCGAAGGGATACCCTTCTGCAATTATGGATATAACACAAGAGGAATCAGAGACCCATAAACCCTAGAATATGAAACACAATAGGAATCGAGAAGGATTTGACTTCCCCTAACCAAGGAAGAGCGTGAATCTTTTCGAATTCGTAAAAGAAAAAGAGCAATAGAGACGAACCAGGAATGGTGATATCGATCTGAAAAGTGCCGCCTTCGTAAGGGGTGCCGATCGGACCAGGGATGGTTCCGGTGAGTCGGGTAAGGTTGTTGGATTTGGGGCAGACCCGGATGCCCGAAGCATCTCTGTCTTTCTCGCAATCTTGGAGCTCCTTCTGGACTCGACTGAAATCTATCATATCCGATCCGATTTTTGAAATTTCCCCAAGAAACCCTAAAGAGATGACAGGTTTGTTAGTGAAATGAAATGAAATGAAAGGAGTTTCTTTTTCTTGCTTCTTAAGGGAGGATAATCCAACTGACGCTTTCTCCCGTTTCCAAAGACTTGTTTTCTTCCTTGACAAAAAAATACTAAACCAAATGTGATTATATTAACAACGATTACTAATTTTTTGTAGATCTATAAATCATTTTAATGGATTGATCTAGTGATTAAAAAAAATGTAACTATATTAACGATGATTGGGTGTTAGCGGAGAAAAACTATGTTGATTTATTTTCAACTATTACCCAATTATCATTTATATATATGTGTATATATGGTCAATCCGAATGAGTTTTTAACAACTCTGTTAACATTCAATTTTCGTTTTCTTGTTTTTTGGAAACTCAACTCGAATCATAAAACACATAATAAAACACAAACTCATTCTAGCTTTATTAGTGTATAGCTTCAAAGTTTCTATTCTCGATGACCGCGGGCCGACCCGCTAACCGCTTATATAGGCGCGGATCGGGATTGGTCAGCTCTTACGGAGACCGCGGCCCGTGGCAGTTCGACCCGCAACGATTCAAATGGAATTAAGACCGCGGCGGAGCGGGACAATTGGTCGCGGGAGAACCCAATTGACATTTCTACTGATATTCGGTGAAAGTTCGAAAATACTCTGGTTTCCGGCCATAGAGAAAGACAAAAGTGCTCTCACCAAAAAAATGTCAAAATGCATATTCAAACTGTTAAAATAATATGTGGTTTTAACAAATAACCCAAAAAAGCAAATAATAAAAACTAGAATTAGATCGTATAACCAAAAAAACCTATTATTTAGCAATCTAACAAACAACATCATACCTATTAAAAAAAAATTTTCGCCAAAAGTAAATTTATTTAATATGAAAAAATATTTACTATATCATTATGTAAACAATCAACCATCCATAAAGGCGGTTTACAACGAAAAGAATAAAATTTACAATCTTGGCCGCCATATTTTGCGAATAGATGAGATGCTTCAATTGTTCGTCTACCACCATAAGAAAAGGAGACATGTGAAAATTTCGAAAGCAACAGAAAAATATATGATGTCACACTTTCAGTCTCAAAAACATGTCAATCTCCCATTAAGATGATCACTAAGGGTTTTGCAATCTCCTTCGAAAATAAAATTGTCATATCATATATGAAAGGTAGAGTACATTGCCATAAGTAATGCCTTTGCTTGTGCCTCAAGAGGGGTTGAAGACGTCCCGAGCTTTACCGCACCCCAATAGAGAGGATGCCCAAAATGATCCGAACCAACTAATCCGAAGAGATCGATCTTAGAAGTGGCATGAAATTTGCGTCGAAATTACATTTGACTAAGTCATGAGGTGGTGGTTCCCAAAATGTCTTCCCATGTGTAGGAGTGTGATGTTGGAAAACACCGGTTCCTTTAGCCACTAACCATTCTTTAATGTCGATCATTGCAAATTGAACCTCCCTTGAAGGAGAGACAAGGGTCTTTTGAAATAACAATGCATTACGAGAAGATCAAATACGTCCTAATAACCAGAAAGGAAGGAGTTGTACTTCCTTTTCCAGATTTTGAACTTTCTGGAGTTCAAAGAGCCTTCGTATTGGCTTCAATGTTCGGAGAAGGTGTTTGCCACGAGAAACAAGGGATGTCAGCCAATCTCCAAGTTTATTTGCGATATAGGACAAAGAAACAAAGTGTGGTTAATAGTTTCTTCTTCTAGACAACATCGTTGACATACTTTGTCTATGTTTACTCCTTTTGTAGATAGTCTTGTCGCAATCGGTAAGCATTTTGAGAGTATGCACCGTAAGAAATGTTTCAGCTTTGGGAGAATTGGTAGTTGCCACCTTTGAGCTTAAAGTCGCCATGAGGTGGTGTAACAAAGGATGGAGAGAAGAAAGTGTCCTTCATTGCCACTTGATATCTCAATTTAACGGTATAATCTCTTGTGCTTGTGTAGCTCCAAACAAGCCCATCTGGTTTTGGATATTCCGATAGGAAAATAGTATGCATAAGCTCTTTTTGTTCGTTGGTTAACAATATATCAAAATGATCTGATTTCCATTCGCGTCCATGGGAGGTTTGTTGTATCACACTTGCTAATTTGAGATCCAAAAATTGTGTCCCACTTATAATAGTACGTGGAGGCATTACTGGTAGCCAATGGGTTTTAGAAAAGTCGATTGAACACCCATCCCCCACAACGTATCGGTGACCCTTATGTATTAGTTTCATCCCAACAAGTATGGAAGCCCATCTATAGGATTGGTAGCGTTTAAAAGTATGATAGCTCAGCTTTTTACCCGAGATAACACTACAAGCGCACAAAAGTGCGTTATAGTGGTTCGGGATCGAATCCACAGAGACCAAAGGTAGCACGAAGAATTTCAGATCAAATAGCAGGCTAAAGCGAAAAAGATGTTTTCTAAGAGATGCAAATAATTGAAATTAAGAAAGCAAAGAAAGCAAGCAAGCAACAACGAGGTTGTAAATCAATCAAAGAAGAGTTGGGCATTGGGTGTTCTCAGGGAAACATTTCATTGATTAGGGAACATGTTTTAAATCGTCTCGAACTCAAACACAATTTTAGAATTGATATACTTCTGTAGTATCAACTCCCTATGTATTAGAAACCTCGAGACTAACTTCCGTTGACTCTCAGATTCAAATCATGCATTCGAAACAAGTTTTATAGGTTCACAATTTACTTAAACATCAACTTCCATTGGCTTAAGATGAATTGCTCATTTAAGATTCTTTCAGACATTTAAACAAACATTTTCTAGGCGTTAAACAACCTAAGATCAGAAACTAAGTGATCAGTTTAATTTCATGCATTATGAACAATCTTAGATGAAGATCCAAATGATTAAATCCCTGATCATACAACTTTATGTCAACAATTCATGAATCCCTATGTGAGAACCCTAAACCCAACGAATAAACTACTCACTCATGATCAGAGAATCAACATAAATCAAATTAAAGAGAGACATCATTGTATTAATCAATAAACAAAGAGTAAGGTTCAGAATTCTTCTCGGATACGAAGTACGGAAGATGATTCTTCTCCTTAGGTTATAAATCTCTCTCTTGCTCTCAAAAACTCAGAAAATAACATAATGATACAGGAAACACGAGCTTAGGTTTTAGCAATGAGATTCGGTTAAAGATAAGTTTGGTTTGATTATTCGTAAAATCGGTCCGAGAAACGGGACAAGGATCGATCGATCTTGAGACAAGGATCGATCGATCCTTGTCCATCTGATTGGGGTTTTTTTAGCCTTCAATAAAACTTCCTTCCATGCTTGAAATCCGTCCAAAATGCAATCTTTTCGCACATCCAAACTCGATTCCTGTAAATACACTAAAGAACACAAATCCGCGCCAAAAAGATCTGAATACATACTTAAAACCATAAATCTCGAGTAAAAAGTGTAATAAAAACCACTAAAATACAAATTCATAAAAGTAGCATGAAGTAAAGATGCATTCTTAAAGTAACGAGCTTTGAATAGTTTGGCAAGCAATGTATGTGACTGAGTCAAAATTCTCCAAGATTGCTTTGCAAGGAGAGCATCATTAAATTTTTCTAAGTCTTTATAGCCTAACCCACCCATTCTCTTTGAGTATTATGGTCTATTCCATGCTACCCAGGGTATTCCCCACGATTCAGAATTCTTCTCCCACCAGAAACGTCGCATCAAGCTTGTGATTTCAGAGATTAACTGGATAGATAGTTTGAAGCAAGACATAGTATATACCGGCATAGCCATGGCCATTGATTTCAGAAACATTTCTTTTTCGATCGGAGAAAGGAACTTTGCACTCTGACTCGAAGCTCGTTGTTTCACCTTATCAACAATGTATTTGAACATTTCCTTCTTTTTTTTGCCGAACTGCTCCAACGAACCTATTGAAATTATTTTGCATATATGGTAACTTTTCTTTTGATAAAACGCTTTCTATTAAATTTCAAAGTAGGACGAAACAAATACATCTTTTGCCAAAGGCATAGTTCGAATCAGATACATGAGGACAAACCAACTATAATACGGGGGAACAAACACGCCCAAACAATACCGATAGCCGTAAAAAGCTTACCTAACCCAACCAGAGATAAGGTGTGGCAGGGCAGATAAAAAAAGGGAGAGGAGAGAAGCAAATAAAAGCTAAACCGAAACCACTTCTAGCTCTTAACAAACAAGAGAGGCCAAAGCCACACAAGAAACTAGAAAACCCGAGCACAAGTCCTAACCTGATTCTAGATGACTTTCCTATGATCTTATTCCGACCTAAATCGAGGACATTTTACAACACGAAGTAGAGTCCAAACTGGAGAGTTTACTTGTCGTTTCAACACCTATGAGAAAGACGGTCGTGCTGGCCACCGTCTTGACGAGTATAGAGGAATCTTCCTGCAACCATGAAGTAAAGAGCATAACTTGCCTAAAGTCGATCAAATAACCAAACCTCAGACACTGGGATGGTGATGCTTTCAAACGCGCAGTCATTGGACGAAGAAGAAACCTAATTGGCAAGGCCATATCCACCAGTGCCCACGCGCCTTAGCTCTAAGGACTAGAGAGTGATACTTCCTTACCGCAGAATGTGATCTGGCGATGATAAAAAGAGGATCAATTGAGAAGATGAAGAATTAAACATTCCAAATCCAAATTCCATAACACTCAAAGCTCAAGAAGGACCTCTAAATGTATTGACCGTGAAACTGATGCAGCCCAAACCGAAGCGGCGAAGATGTTCCTCCACCACCTGAGCACAAATAGCTCACCGTAGTGACGGGATACAATTCTACACGCACAACCGAAGTCCACCTTTAGACATGCGAATGAGGGCTTTGTCCGGTGTACAACTTTGGGTAAGAACACCCTAAGTCCGATTTGAGGGAAGTTGAGAGCTTCACTTCGCCGAGTATTAGGGCAAAAGAAAGAGAGCAACACAAACAAACACATCACACCTGAGCCATTGTCGAGGAAAAAGACTACCCGGAGGAGTCCCCAACAAGCCCACGCACCGTCAACTCCAGAGGGTATGCTAGATCTACAAGGGAAAAGTAGAATCAAGCAACCCTCAACCTGAAAAGCCAACTCATTTGCACTAAAAACTCTTCCCAACTCACCGTAACTCCAGATATGTGAAACCAAACGACGAATCTACCTTTCGCCGGGGCAAAACAAGACAACTTGCTAGAGAAATCTCATCCCAGAGCAAATGAGCATCTCGCTGGGTCAAGGAGACAGTGAAAAAGGAGCAACAGGTTAAACAGAAGGGGGAAGGGGAAGCCTCCGAAACTGGTGAAGAATCTCCCCGGACCGGAGGAAACAAGATGAACATAGGGTTGTCGCAAAGGGAGAGAGTGTTTTGATGTTTTTTATCCATTAATGTTGTTACTTATCTTTATATATGGTAACTTTTCAAATTACCATATATTGGCTTGTTGTGGCCTCCATTTATGGTAACTTTTGAAATTGGACAAATTAGTCGGACTATGTCATTTGTAGATGGAATAGTCTGATTATTCAACTTAATGTTATATCGTATGATCTTTTTTCGGTTATTCACAAAATATGAATATGTTTTTAAAAATTCAAAATACGTCCAAAGAGAAAGCCAGTTTTGTTTGAGTAGTTCACATTTTATTTCAATATATATAAAAGTCCTCAAATCCATTTGAAGTTTGAAGGAGTGGTGAAGAAATATAAATAATAAAAAGAATAAAAAGTAATAAAAATATTTGACAAAAAAATAGAAAGAGGGTTCACCATATAGGATATTTGATCTTGGCAAGTGAAATAGTTTGTTAGTTTTTTAATGAGTTTTCTGCAAGAAAAAAATAAAAAAAACTCTTTCATTGTAACTTTTTTTTTTCTTCTAATTTTACTTTCCATATGTCCAAACTGCAAATCGAACCACTAAGTGATATTTAACCTGCACTATAACTGTCTCATATTTCAATTCAACGGTTAATAACCCTAATATCAATTTCATATTGAAATTAAACTCAATATCATATTGAAATTTCAAATCCAATCTACAATTACAAAAATCTAAAAAATTTAATAATGAAACGGAGAGTTATATTGCGGATTAAGTTTCACTTGGTCGGTTGATATGTAATCTCGATATATGGAAGTTAAAATACAAAAGAGTTACAATGAAAATTTATTTTACAGAAAACCATTACCTAGTTAAATCACTATATATACTATATTCTTAAATAATAAATTTTATTTTATAATTCCTCAAATTCCTCCAAAAGTATAACCATAATCTTTTGCCATGAGATGTGATACTACTCCTCCCATAAGTTATTTAAGTAGTCTATGTAATTTTTTTGCCTTAAGTGAATGTCTTGATTTTCCCCAATTTTTGGTTTCTTTCTCTTTCTCTTTCTTAAGTCTAAAGCACAATTTATATTTTATATATTTATAGATTCAGTGAGCAAAAGCCCATGAAATTAACGAAATACTATTTAAGATAGTAATACGATTCTGGTGAGTATTGAAAACCTACCAATATTCAAATATCCATCAAAAGTTAAAATTGAAATAAACTGCTATACAACTCTTAAATCTACATATACGTTAATACTAAAAGTCAAATCACCCAAAAGATTTTAAATATATAAGTAACCAAAAAATATATAAATAGTGTTTGATGTTTAGGGATTTTTAGTGGTTCACTAAAGAGAATGCAAAAGAGTAGGAGAAATAAGTGGTTCATAGTCTCAAAACACACAATGATATTGCTAAAGAATTTATGGCCGTTAAATCGGATATGTCAAAGGCGTATGATAGGGTTGATTGGTCATATCTTGAAGCTTTATTGAAAGCAATGAGATTTCATCAGAAGTGGATCGGGTGGATAATGGGTTGCGTAACCACGGTGTCTTTTGCGGTGCTGATCAACGATCAGGCTTATGGCAGAATTCATCCGAGATGTGGTCTCAGACAAGGAGACCCCTTATCACCCTTTCTCTTTGCACTTTGTACCGAAGGACTATCCCATTTACTGAACAAAGCACAACAAATTGGTTCAATTAATGGGATCCAATTCTCTGACGAAGGTCCTGCGATACACCACCTGCTATATGCCGACGACAGTTTGTTCATATGTAAAGCCAATCAAGAGCAATGCCAAAATCTGATGCAGATCTTGTCGATATACGAAAGAGCAACTGGTCAGAAGGTTAACGTGGATAAATCATCCATAACCTTTGGAAACAAAGTAGGTGAAGAGGAAAAGACAATGATCAAACAACAGATGAATATTTACAATGAAGGAGGGGCTGGTACATATCTCGGGTTGCCCGAATGTTTCAGTGGGTCAAAAGTGGAGATGTTAAGCTATATTCACTCAAAACTCAAGCATAAAACAACAGGATGGTTTGCGAAAACTCTATCACAAGGCGGAAAGGAAATCATGATCAAATCAATAGCAATGTCGATGCCTGTGTATGCTATGTCTGTGTTTAGACTCCCGAAGACCACTGTTAATGCTCTAACCTCGGCAATTGCAGATTTTTGGTGGCAATCTTAGACAACAAAAAGAAAATCCATTGGATTAGTTGTGATAGGATGTGCTTATCCAAAAAAGATGGTGGTTTTGGCTTTAGAGATCTTGAATGCTTCAATCAAGCGCTCCATGCAAAACAAGCGTGGAGATTAATCCACAACAAAGATTCTCTGGCTGCTCAAGTGATGAAAAGCAGGTACTACCCCCATGTAAATTTTACAGATGCATATGTGTGTTCAAGAGCATCCTTCGCGTGGAGAAGTATTATTCATGGGAGTGAATTGTTGATGGAGGGAACGAAAATAAGAGTTGGAAATGGAGAATCTCTTAAAATTTGGGCAGACCCTTGGCTATATGATGGACGCAAAAGAATTCCTCTCATCAAAAACCCGGTGATTAATATAGATTCAAGAGTGTGTGAACTCATTGATCAAGAGAGAAGGTGTTGGAATGCTGAGCTTTTGCAGGATTTGTTTTATCCTGAAGATGTCCAGATAATGCTTAATAACCAGCCTGTCACAAGCAAAGAGGACTCGTGGATATGGTTGCACAGCAAGTCAGGTGTGTATTCTGTTAAAACTGGATACAAGATTGCTTTTAACAGCAAACATGAAGACCTGATAAGGGAAGCTTCTTCATTGCCATCACTTAATCCTCTTAAGGAAAAAGTGTGGAAGCTACAAACCTCTCCAAAGATCAAAACATTTATCTGGAAAGTGCTAAGTGGTGCATTACCTGTAGCGACCAGACTGATTACAAGAGGTATGAAGCTAGATGAAACTTGTTACTTATGTGGTGTAGATAGTGAAACCATTAATCATGTGTTATTCACATGTCCATATGCTCGTCAAATATGGGCAGTCTATGGTTTTCCACACCCATCAGGTGGATTCAGTACTCACTCTGTTTTTGATAACATATCATATCTAATGCGAATGGAAAAACAGAGAGTATGGTCCAAAGACATTACAAAAGGTTTCCCTTGGGTACTATGGATGATATGGAAGAATAGAAACAGTTTCTGCATTGAAGGAATAAAGTTTGAGGTCATGCACACGATTCAAAAGATTAAAGAGGAGATAGAGCTTTGGTTCCTAGCCCAAACTGTCGAGACTGAACAAGAAATTCATGGCACTTCCTCGGAAACTGTCACACCTAAGTGGTGGAACCCTCCGCAACCACCATGGTCAAAGTGCAATATTGGTGTTAGTTGGGATAAAAGCTCACATATAACAGGTGCTAGTTGGGTGTTAAGAGACTACTTTGGTAATGTTATTATGCACAGTAGAAGAGCCTTCACCAACATCATAACCACCCAACAAGCTCACTTTATATCTTTGAAATGGGCAATGACAAGCTTATTTGAACATAAGCAAGACAAGGTGATCTTTGTGTCTGAAGCGATGGATTTCATCAAAGGTATTCAGAAACCGAAAGATTGGTTATCCATAGAGTACCAAACTTCAGAACTTCTTCTTATCCTTCAAAATTTCATCGATTGGAAGGTGGAAATGGCTTCAAGAGACACAAATAGAGGAGCCTTTCTCATAGCTCAAAGTGTGACCAAGGATCTTAGGCTATCATCTTATGTACAAGCCAGAGAACCTTCTTGGTTACATGATCTTTTTGAATCTGAGAAAGTCTTGTCCTCTATTTGATTAGTTAGCAAACAGTCTTTATTTTTTGGCTAAAACAGGGGGTAACTGTTAAGAGTTCACCTGTTCCTTTAAACTTGTTTCTCTGTAAACTTTAAATTTGTTTAAATATTATTCAGAAGGAAAAAAAAAGAGAGTAGGAGAAATAAGTGTTTGAATTGATTTTTTTTATTGATAGATAAAAAAGTAAAAACGGTAGTCAAAAACAATCATAAGTTATGAAGCTCTCTACAATTTAGGTGTTGATCTAGTACGTGTTCTTAAAGTTAGTCTCTCGTGTCCTTTTAGAGTTTCTTCATAATCTTCTTACATATGTCTCTAAATCAATATTTCCATAACTTTTAAAAAAATTATGATATATACCGGTTTGATTCAATTTTAGCAATAAGGATCTTTTTACTTTATTTCAGCTATTTTTGGTCTTATTTGATGAACTAGGAACTCAATGCAATATTCAGCTTCAGCCATGGATGTGACTACTACAGTATTTTTAGGGCATAATCGGTATGCTATTATGAAAAAAGGATCAAAATCGTTTCTTTATTGATTATCAAGAACAAACAAGGATTACAATAAGACAAGAGCAAGAACCCTAATGTTTATTGTCGATCCTTTAGGTTTGCAGAGTTTTTTTTTGTAGTAGTCGAGTCTAGGGTTTTGTTTTTTTATTTATAGTAAAAAGTCGAGTAGATCACCTGATATCTTGAAGATATTCACGGACAAAGGAAGATTTCCCTTATCCTAATAATTTTATTTTTAGTGGAGTCGGTTGGTCTTGCTTTAAGAATATTTCTTTTTTATCAGGGGCATTACTTCCTTGGTAGATTAAGCAGCAATGTTCTCTTTTCGGGAGCATGGATCTTAGCAATATGTCTCCCTGGCCCTTTAGGCAAGGATATATAGTCAGAAGCTAAGGGATTATTTTCCCAAAAGTTTGTCCCTTTAGCTACGATTCCATGTAATGAAATCGATGGTTAACATGATGTTCTCAGCAGAGTAGTCCCTTTGCTCTTTATTGATTTTTTTGGTCGAGTAACGAACTAACCATGTAATGCCCTGATGAGTTCTTTGCTTTAGTTTCCTTGGCTGCTAATTTTGGTAAGTTCTTTGCCCGCAATAAATGCAACAGAATCAAGAAAATCTCTTATACAATCTGCAAATGGATCCCACATCAATTCAAATGTGAGTGTGTCGTTGAAGATTGCGTCAGAGCTATTGTAGTAATTTTTTTCCTTCTTTTTATATTATGAATCATCTCTTAGTTTTTTTTCTTGGGAGAAAAGGCCAATCTTCCGCCTCTACTCTCTATGGTACCTTCGAAATTATTGATCACAAACCTTTTATCCTCATCACTCTCCATTGTACAATCTCAAATCAGCAAGCGCTCAAGGTAAAAATCCCTTTCCACTCCCATCTTTTTAAGGTTCCCTGTAGATTCTTAAGGCTTTTCTTGTCTGATATAGCCTTTTCTCTTTCATAATTTATTTGAGACCTTGGTTCCTTGCATCTTTTCCATCAGGGCTCTGTAGAGAAGAGTACGGGATAAACGAGGTCATATTCTATTACCCCCACTGGCTCATCACGAGGGGGAGTTTTACATCCACTAGCGCAATAATTCTCATCTGGCCAAAGAGGTTAAGAGTGATGACAAGTAAAACATGGATTACGAAAAAGATTGATTCCATCACTATGTCTTTACACTCCAAGAAAACTGGACAATTGCGAGGAAGAATTTCCTCGCAAACCATGTTTTGCGAGGAAATTCTTCCGGTCGCTATATGTGGATCACAAACCATGTTTCTTCGCAGTGTCCTCGCAAATTTGCGAGGAAACACAATGTCGCTAATTCTTCGCAAATTTGCGAGGAAACAATGAGGAAGACTTTTGCGACAGATTTGCGACTGATATTGCAGACGCAAAATTTGGTATGAATTTTCGATAATTCCTCGCAAATGTCTCACATAATATTTGCTAGGAAATTGAGAGAGAGAGAGAGAGAGAGAGAGAGAGAGAGNAGAGAGAGAGAGAGAGAGAGAGAGAGAGAGAGAGAGAGAGAGAGATTTGAATGAAAAGTGAAAGGGGGAGGGTCTAATTTTTATAGGATTTTGTTGTCCTCGCAAATTCCTCGCAGTTTTCTAGCAAAAACAACGCATAAGATCTAATTTTAATAATTTCTTGTTCAAAAATGATAGAAAATGTTAACGTATTGCATGATTGGGATTTATTTTACGGTTTAAGGTTTTAGACATACATTTGCGAGAAATTTATAAGGAAGCCTCACAAAGTCCTCACAAATATTTAAAAAAAATAATAAAAAAATTGAATTCAGGGATTTGGGATATGCAATATGTGACATAATGTGAATTATAATTAAATTAATGAATTATAAATTTTCATAGAATAGATCGATAAATTTAGAGCTTATATGAATTAATGTCGTACGTTGTTTGCAGTGTACAAAGTTATAATAGATATCAACGTTATATCGTCGCTTTCCATAATTTTTATTTAAACAATGCATAAGATCTAGTTTTAATCCTTTATGGTGATTAAAAAGTAAGGAAAATGTGACTATGTTGCATGAATGAGATTAATGTTTAGATTTTAGGGTTTAGGATATACAATTGCAAGTAGTCCTCGTAATTTCCTCGCAATTTTTTTTAAAAAGTAATAAATATTTATTTATAAAACAAGGGACTTGTGTTTTCAATATATTTATCACTTTTGTAGTAACCAAAATTTTTGCGAGGGTTCTGCGAAATAAACACACATCCAATTGTCATTAATTATACAAACATAAATATATAACATCAATCATCAGAGTCATCCTGATCAGATACATATATACAACTGTTTTCACCGTTAGATTCATCTTCTTCGTCATCAATATCCTCGTCTGATTCAAGCATAGTGTCTTTGTTGTCACTTGACTGTACATCCTCCAAATCTTGCGATGATGGGTCAACATGTATGACAGCCTCGGTCGATTCGATCGGATTAGTCGTCTTTTCTCCGGGTCTATCTTCTTGTAACAATATGTCATCTTCAGCTCCGATTATACGACCACTTGGACTCACATGGATCACAGAAAGCCATTGCTCATGTCTCTCTCTTATTCGTGGATATGGGACAAATGTCACTTGCTCTGTCTACGAAGCGAGAAAAAATGGTTTGAATTTGTTATACGTTCTGTTTGCGTTGACGTCGTTAACCCCCAAATTCTCCACTCGAACTCCTCGGCCAATTGTTGGATCATACCAGTCACACTTGAACTATACGCCTCACAAATTCACAAGTCCCGGGTAATTGACTTCTATAATCTGATTGATCACTCCGTAGAAGTCTGTTTCCCCACATACGCATATCCCGTAATTTGCAGTTGCCCTCCGGGAACCGTGTTGATACGTATGAAATGTATACCCACAGGTGAAGTACATCGGCGCAGTGACTATATGTGAAATAGGACCTTGAACTTGTTTGTAGAACCAAATGGGGGGGGGGGAAGGAATATCTTCATATCCATTGTTGACCTGAACTAATTGTCATGTTTGATGAGTTAACGCATCAATTCCACAGAATTTTTACGTACAATACAATATTTATTTAGTAATATATAAAACCGTTGTAATTACTTACATAAAATTATATCCTCTTAGCAAAATTTCTGTCTTTGTACTTCTCGTACTCTTTTTCCGACAAATTGAGATAAGATGCCCGAAGTTTTGTATCAAATAAGCTTCAATAAGTAATTTGTTGTTTAGTAACTAATCCAATATTAATTAATTAATAATGATATGTGTACCTCTCTAATAGTTGTACGAAATCACAGTTTCATAAAATATACGTGTGTGCACTGTGATAATATGCAAAATCTTCCCACCGAAGCTCCTTCACCTTCCTCGCAAGTTACCCAATTTTTGAGAAGATGTCAGGCACATCTGGAACATTCTACATAGGTGCTACGCCGCCATCGTCATATCGATGAGGTCTGTTATTTCTTGGTTTGAAATATTGGGCTGAAGTAATACTGAGTAAAGTGAGAAATTTCCTCAGTTAAGCTTCCGGCGACGACCGATCCCTTGTCTCTCGCAAGGTTTTTTGCTTTTCCTTTCAGGTATTTCATAAATCTCGCAAAGGGGTACATCCATCTAAAATGCACTAGGCCAGATAGTGACTTTTCGTGCGGAAGATGAATCGGGAGATGCTCCATAACATCGAAGAATGACGGGGGAAATATTTTTTTCATGTTGCAAAGTAATACCGAGATATTATTTTTCATCTTTGCAATCCCATCCTCAGTTAATGTTCGAGCACATAATCGCAGAAAAATAGTCTGATGCCTGCAAATGAAACAAGATTCAGAGTACTTAATTAATGCATATACTATTAGAAAAAACATATACATTAATTGAATGTACAATTTAGATATATTACCCACTATTGTTTCGTGTACATGTTATGGTAGTAACTCGCGTAGTACAAAAGGTAGGAGCCGCTGCATAAGTACATGACAATTGTGGCTTTTCATGCATGAAATTTTTTGTCCCTGCTAAACGTACCTTCAAAAATTTGAAACATATCCATCTGGAAATTTTATGGAAGATTCTGCCCAATCAAACAGTGCTCTCTTCGCTTCTTCTGTTAATCGGAAGCTAGGTACTGGTAATTTCCCATCCCTTGTAGTATGTAACTCGTTCCTGACAAAAATGTCAACCAAATCACGTCTAGACTTGACATTCTCTTTCGTCTTACCCTCCACATTGAGAAGCGTATGCATGATATTGTCAAAGAAGTTTTTGTCAATGTACATCACATCAAGACTGTTCCGATCCAATTGATCTTTCCAGTATGGGAGCTCCCAGAAAATCCTATTTTTATGCCAATCTGACTTCCCAGATATTCATCAGGAATGTTCGCTCTATTGTGCCAATTTCCACCACGCTTTACGATTTCTTGAGCACCGTAATAATCAATTTGCTCCAAGAAAACATCACCACTCATATACACTGGGGTAGAAAGCTTCGCAACTTTGTTCTTCATGAGCACTTTCTTGTTCCTCTTGTAAGGATGGGACATTGGAAAAAATCGACGATGACAATCAAACCAGCAAGCTTCGGCCATGTTTAAGTTGAAATGGGCCAGATTGATGTGCACAGTAAGGACATGATAACCTTCCATGAGTTTTCCATCCAGATAGCATTCCGTATACAGGAAAGTCGCTGATGGTTCACATAAGTACCGCACGCATCTTAAATTCCGTTGTTGTGATTGGTCAAATGTACAAACACCTGCATACCATAAGTGCTGCAACTCATGGATCAGAGGTATAAGGAAAATGTCTAAAGATTTCTTTGGGTGCTTAAGACCGGGCACTAAAATGCTCATGAACAAAAATTCCCTCTGCATGCACATTTTCCGGTGGGAGATTGTATGGCGTCAAGATGACAAGCCATAACAGTAGGTTCTACCAGACATACCGAATGGACTGAACCCATCTTACACAAACCAAGATACATATTTCTGCACTCGTTAGTGAAATTAAGGTATATCGTCTGAAAGTGTTTCCATGCTTTCACATCTGACATATGTGTAACCCTCCATCTTCAGTTGTATGTTGTGCATGCCATCTCATGGCATCCACTGTCTTTTCTGAAAGATATAGACGCTTCATCCTGTTGGTGATTGGCAAGTACCACATCCGCTGAAATGGTACAATGCACGTCCACTTGTAGGTTGATATCTCGGTTTTCCACAAAAGCGACACTCCTGCAACTTTTCATCATCTTTCCAAAATATTATGTAGTTGTTGATGAATACATCAATCATTTCAGATGGTAACAGAAGACTAGAAACCAATTTCTGAGTTGCTTAATAAGACTCAACCGAATTTTTATCGGCAAGCAAATACTCTTTAATTAAATCAGCCCATGCATCCATGCAATTCTCAGGTAAGTTGTAATCATTTTTAATTGTCATCATCCTAGATGTCAATGATAATTTAGACTGTCCTTTTCTACATCCATCGTAGATAGGTTGATTCGCAGCGTCTAACATATCCTAAAATATTTTAGCATCTACCCTGGGTTCCTCATAATATGGAACATTAGCAAATGTAACATTTTCATCATATGCAGATGATGTTTCCTGACATACATCTGTAACCATATCATGAAACCTATTTTCTGTTTGATATTGACGACTAGTTCCTCTATTTAGGTTCCCACGACTCGAACTTCTATCTGCTTCAACATTACAACTTTCTCCATGTGAAAGCCATACATAATAATTTGGTGTGAAACCTCTATTTAATAAATGCCTCTTCACATTATTCATTGAGATATACATCTCGTTCTGACATTTACGACAAAGATAGAAGATTTTACCATTCTCTTACGCAAGGCGGTTGTTAGTCGCATGATTGATGAATCCGTGCAAACCGTTATGGTACTTTTTTGTTACTTTTTTTGAGATATACATCTCCTTCTGACATTTTTTTTTCTTTGATGTTTTGTTTTTTTTGATGTGGTGAATGAGATGGGAGAGTGTGGAGTTGTATATATAGAAAATTTTTGCTATGGATTTGCTAGGAAATTGCGACTGCATGTTTTTGCCAGGAATCTGCGAGAATTTTGCTAGGAATTTGCATGGAAAATAATCCTCACAAAATTTGTTACTCTTCTGGAAGACATTTATACCTAAATATTAGTTACCCTCGCAATTACCTCGCAAATTTGTGACGAATTTACGAGGAACAATTGTTCTCTCACTGTTTCCTCGTACTTCTGTCACAAATTTGTGAGAGACAAACCTTTCTCGCAAATTGGTCGTTTATTTGCGAGGAATTTGCGACCGTTGTGTTTCCTTGCAAATTTGCAACAAAATTGCGAGGAAATGTATTTTCCAAACAATTTCCTTGCAAGTTCCTTGCAAATTTGTGAGGATTTATTTTTCTCGCAAAATTTCCTTGCAAATGACCTGTTTTCTTGTAGTGTTATGAGGGTCGGCGACGATCCTAGGTTCCCTAATGCGTGGCTTCCAGCGAGTGGGTACCATGTGTCGACAATTTTCATTCCTTTTAACCAATCTTGATAATTAATTTTTACTTCTTTTGTTGCAGAGGAGTCTCATTCAAATATCTCAGAGGGTTACAACTTTCCATACTATATTGATGAGGCTAGATTTTGCTAGTGATTAACTCAATTTAAGGTTTTAAATTTATAAACCTTAATCACTAACAATCCCCACGAACTGCAAGTGCACATCTATGTCGATTGTAGTATTTAAGGGTCGAACCCACGAGAACTAGAGATCAAGCACTAGGAATATACAATATCTCCTAAGCTAAACAAATAGGAAGAGAGTGACGGTTGTGACTTAATACTAACCTAAATGCAAACGCAACCTAAACAAACTAACACATATGCAACGAATGAACCAAGCAAGCAAGCACGAGGTTAAAGAAAGTAGCTAATTCGCAAAACCAAGACGAACAATGCAAGATTCAAGATGGTAGAAATCGATCTTGAGACATGGAGATTGTTTAGAGTTAAATCCAAGAATGAAAAAGGGTTTTTCTAGACTTTATTAGATGATCGAAGCTATTCCTAGACTAAGGATCCCCCTATTATCGATCAACCCACTCTCGTGGCGATGATCTATTCACCCATACACATTACAAGGCTCAACTCTCGTTTGTTGCCTATCTAAACATGTATGTGATATTGTTTCTCAAGCCCTTCTAGCCATTTAACACCTTGGTGTCCCATTGGGCAAACTACTCTCGTATCTCAAAGTGAAAAACATAGATCTAGTTCTCTCAAGCATTTCACCGAACACTTTCTAGGCGTTAATGAGCAAGCATGTAACTTTTGAAGATATAAACTAGATCTAGTAGGAATCTATGCCACGATCTAGTATAATATCCATTACAATCTTAGATCTAACCTTAAACTACCATATCTTAAGATCTAATGTTCTCTACTCACTAAGACCCATGGAAATCCAAGAAGTGTCACAAGCTTCTTGAGAATCCATGTTTGAAGTGAGAAGAAAGTGAGAAGAGATGAAAAGAGAAGATATGAGATGATTAAATGCAAGAAACACAAGAAGATCCAAGAAAAATCCCAACTTTTTCATAAAGGAAGAATCTTGGAAAAAGGGAGAAAAGAGATGAAGAACGAAGAAGAACAATAGATTAAAGAGAAGACAAACAAAAAAATAATTTAGAGAGATTTAAGCACAAAGTGTTTACAAATCTTTAAATCAATCTTGAGCACATGAAGAACACACAAAAAACACAAGCTTAGGTAGCACAAATGTTCTTGGAGGCTTAGAGGATGTGTGGGAACCGAAATTCTCACTGTCAATGTTATATGGTTTACAGACTCTGTTAGCCAAAGATCAATAGATCGAGACAGTGAATTAGCGAATTATTGGATAATAAATACGAAAGTAAACTGCAAAGACAATAAGACAGAAATCGTGAGATAGATTAACGTGAGCGAATACAAAGTGAAAACGAGAACAGATCTAAAG
>OVAN01007076.1:0-20230 GCA_900406275.1 Anastatica hierochuntica | reverse complement strand
ATATATATATATATATATATATATATATATATATATATATATATATGCTTATCTTTTGAACTTTCAAGAGAACAAGTAAAGACTCGACACCGAGCTCTATCTTTGTCAATACACTCTCCGAGAGTTAGACTGATTTTGGTAATATCAAACTCAGAAGATGGCCCAACAGATCCATCCTTAAGCTGAGTTCATACTCGCAATATTTCGCTTCTCATAAGCAGACGGGCCGATCATCCGAGAGACTGGAAAGGATTCTTTGGTTTAATTACAAAGAAAATCTAAAGTCTTAATGGCCCAATTGATTCCATTAAAGCCGAGTCTGTTCACGCAAAATGAAAACCAAGTTCTTCAACTTGTACTTTATCCTCTGTTTTGTTAGAAATTTCATAATTGGAATTTTAACAAAGGAAAGGAATGATAAAAGCCGGTTCATTAATAATAATGTTCAACAAAAACCGAGCTACATACAGCCTCGGTTCAAAAAAAAGGGAAATACAACTTAGACAGCTTTACAAAAAATATAACAAAATGCCTAAGTCCTAAGCTTCGTGGACATTGGAGGCAGCCGACCTCAACCCAACAGTCTCGACAGGAGAAAGAGAACCTCGGTTACTTCCGTACTGGCCGAGGAGAGCTTCTTCAGAAAGGCTATGAATTTCAAGATCTTCGTCGGTAAGATCTACGACTTCCATCTTTCCGACAGCTGATTTCTGGTTTGCCAGATTTTCAGAGACCTCGGCAAAATAGTCAGAGGGAGGATCGATAGAATACTCAGACTTGAGATATTCCAAAAAATCAACCTCTGCCTCAAACTTTGCCATGAGAAGCCTCTGCTCCTCGGCAGCTTTGACCTCGTCCCTAAAGCGCTTGGCCTTCTGAAGGGAAGCCTCATACCGAGCAGAAAGAACCGAGAGGACCTTCTTACGCTCGTTTGCAACTTCTCGGTCTCGACTCTTCCAGAGCCTCTCTTGCTCCCCAGCCAGCCGATTTTTCAGGTCCTCTCTCTCCAAAGTCCAAGCCTTCTGAGTCCTTTCGAACTCCTTCTTTTCCTCGGCCCGATTCTTCCGAGCCTCGAACAACTGCTGTTTAGTCTCGGCAGCTTCCTCCTGAGACTTCAGGGACCTCTCCCTCTCAGCTTCAACAGCTTTCTCCACAAGGTCCTCGGCCTTCTGATTAGAAGACCGGATCTTCGCCTTCAGCTGCTTGACCAGAGTATCATAGGCTTCGATGACCCTGTTCGCATGATCCCCGACCTAATTAGAAAGGCACGAAAGTTAGTAAAAAGAAGAAAAAACAACTATTACAAAAAGATGATAAAAAAGGAGGGGTAACCAACCTCGGTGAAGGATTTTGACAAATCCTTGTAAAGACCCGAGAAGTGAAGATCTTCGACCGGGGTAAGGGGAAAATCCAGAGTACGAATCTGCCTAAAAAGGGCAGTGGACTCTGAAGCGTCTTCCGTAACCCGAAGACCCTTTGAACTAGTTTGAGACCTGTTCGGAGGGGGATTTTGCTTCTTAAGAACTGAGGAGGCATGGACCTTCTTTTTCTTCTTTTCTTTGCTACCATCTCCAGGAGCTCGGATGGCAGCTCGTTTCTTCTGACGTTGAACCGCTGTCTCCTCGTCAGAAGGATGCCCATCTTTGCCTTGAGCCGATGAGCCAGTCCCGACTAGAGCCAGCTGCTCCTCGGTCCATGCGACCTCACCTTGTTTCTCTGAGTAGATTCCTCGGCTGGGATGATTGAGAGAGGATCCACCGAGGTAATCGGAGCTTTGGAAACAGAGGCTCCTTTGGAGGTAGTTTTCTCGGCCTTGACGGCCAAGGACTTGGCCATGTGGGCTTGCTTTTCACCCACAGCTTGTTCTGAGATCTGACCTACGGTCAGATCGGTAATTATGTCGGGGTTTTTTCAGAAGTCTCCCCCTTCTTCCTCGACTTCCGAGGGACCTTCAGAAGCACAGTTGATACTCTACCCATTCGTGCTCTTGGGAGATCAGGAAAATCTAAAGCAAAGTAAAAAAAAGTTAAGTAAAAAAGATTCGAGAAGAAAGAACCGAAAGAGTCAAGGATAGGGAGCTACCGTCAGAAATTCGGTTGAGAGCGAACGCAAGCCTCTTAGTATGAATCTCAGGCCACTTCTGAATGCTGAGCTTCTGAATCCTCTCGATATGATCGGCAAAACCAGGAGGGCGAGCTCGGGTAGAGAAGATTTTAACTGAAAAAATAAAAACCAACATATAAAACAGTTAGCAATCAGGAAATTGTTCATTACAAAGAAATTACTCCGAAAACGGCTACTAGAATTTTGGTTCCAGAGAGATCGAATTCGCATCTCCAAATCAACAACCGAAGTCTCATTCACTCTCATATAAAAGTAATGAGTATGCCAGTTCTGCGTCTTAGAGGTCTCCCCGGTATCGCTTTCTTTTTGAAGTTAGCATAGAAAGTGCCATCACTTTCTTTTCGCAAGAGTGGAGTTCCTCCCGATGCGGACAAACTCCTCGAAAAGCTTCCGATCAACTTGGATACCGAGCTCAAACCCCATCACAAATATGCTGACCATATTGCGAACCGCAGCAACAGTCAGTTGGCTTGGAGCGATGCATCTAACCCGGCAAAAGTCAGTAAAAAGTTTTGGGAGTGGGGTCCAGAGCCCACCAAATTTGAATTAGGATTCATAAAGACAAACCCAATCCTCGGGACAATTCCAGGGACGCTCATGCTCCTCGGGAACCCTAACAACGAAACTGGGAACTTCATGTCGCCACGGAAAGGTAGAATTAAGAGTCTCCTCGGTGGACAACGTCTTTCCTATAAGCCGAGGAGGCCTAGTCTTCTTCTCTGGCTTGCCGACCTCAGTCTCCTCTACCGACTTCTTTGTCTGCTGCCAAGTATCAACCCAGGCCTCAGGGTACGTATAGTTCGGGTCGGCAAGAATGATACGACCAAAAGAATCTACTATCTTTGCAGCCGAGCTCTGAGGAGCTGCAGATTCTGCATCATCTTTCTCTTCATCGGGAATGTTACCAACCGTCTCATCACCCCTTATTTCCAATCGAGCCCTAACTAACTTATACTTCCTATCGAAAGACTCATTCTCGGTAATTGAAACCGAGGAGTTATTATTTGAAGAAAAGGAGTTATTATTTGAAGAAATCCTTTCTTCAAATCCTTCCACATCAGAAGGACCAGAAGAGGAAGACCGAGAAGAAATAGAAACAACCGACATGTTCAAAAGCAAATAAAACTCAAGTTAAAAAATCAAAACTTAGAGAGATGGAGGAGAGAGAGACTACTTTTTGCGAGTGGAGAAGAATTGAAGAAATGACTAAGAAGAGGAGAATATAAAGGAAACGAGGAGGAAACCGAAAGGTCCATTCGCAAAAAGAAGCCTAGGTCTAACCTACAGAAACCTACAGAAGTCATCCACTCGCGTGGAGCTCGGCACGTGGGCCCCAACCGTCTTTCTACATTAAAAATAAACCAGTCACGAGACGACACGTGCACTGGCCTGGGGGGAACAACTGTTAGGCCCGAGCTCGGCATGGGATACCAAGCCCAGGAAAAAGACTAGTTGGGCCCAAGGCAGAAGAAGAAGGCCCACCAAATATAAGGAAAAATTTGGCTAAGTTTCAAAGCCCGTGACCTCGGCCCAGTCTTCGGTCGAGGATATGGCCGACAGCATTTAATGAAGGAGTCAGAAGGAGATTCGTTGAGCATTTAATGAAGCGCACTTCCTCGGTTCGAGCTGCCTCAAAGAGGACACGTGGAGTAAATGCAGAGGCCTCGACATTAACCAAAACCGATGCATGCAAAGAGAAGACAGGAAGAAGGTTGGAAACGACACGTGGATTCCACGTCGGTCTACAATCATAATTAAATCGAGTTACTGTAGATCTTAACCCCCTATAAGTAGGTCGTTAAGTTCATTAAGTAAGGCATAAGAGAAAAATAGAGAGAGCAGATACCGACTAGAACAAACTTAGAGAGACAAACACTTGTAATAATTTCAGATCAATAAAATCCTCAAAACTCCTCGGTCCTCATTAAATTCTCGATCTGCTCGGTGCATAAACATAAAACTTAGTAAATTTGAAAGAAGAAATCTTAAAAGTGAAAACTCTGACCTCGGTCAAAACAACATCAACACCGAGAATACAACAAAAGAACGGACAAAAAAGAAAATTCCTAAATACTAAATGATTATGGGATTAAAAAGTCAAAGGAACCGAGAATCGGTTCAACTTATTATACATTTTTTGGCATATGGAAAGATAATACGTTTGAGACTCTAAAGATAAGGTAATTTTTTAATTAAAATAAATTGGGTTTTTTTTTTTTGTCAAAAAGATAAGATGTTTAATTAACAAGTTTTTTTTAATAGATATATAGACGATACTAAGTATATAGAAAATGCATAAATCCTGATATAGACAAAAAAAACATCACTTTAACACGAGAAAAACCGAAAGTGGACCAAAACTGGGGAGGGCCATTTTATGCATTTGTGAATCTTTTTCTTTTTTGATCGAAAATGCCTTTGTGAATCTATGATACTTTTTTGATATGTAATTTTGTTCGTTTAATTTAAAAAATATTCTAAAAAATGTTATTATCAAACAGGTTCTACAACGGTTCAAAAACTGCCGCCAAATGTACGATGCCGTTAGTTAATTGACACGTTATCATCAAATAGCATTCCGACAGAATAAGACACATTAGAGAAAACGTGTCCGTTTCACCAAAGGCAGTGGCCGACACGTGGTGAGGCGTGATCTTGTTTTGACGCGTTTCATAACTGTCTATCAAAGCCCTTTAACCGACCGCACTTGATGAGTTCTCAAGTTCTTTTAATTAGTTGACCTCTTCAATTACATCATGTTTGTTTAGATATTATCATGCACTAATTAAGAATTTTTTTTTTCTTTCGGGAACTATTTAAGAAAATTAATCTTTCTCTTTCATTTTAAAAGATATTTAAAATTTTACGAACATATTCAAAGGTCATTTAAAATTTAATTTATTTTAGATAAACATTATTTATTATATATGTTAATAACAATTCAACCAATAGTAATATTATTTGCATAAAGTGACTAAAAATATAAAAATATAATAATTTTCTTTTTGTATTGATAACGTTATTTAATTTGAAAATAAAAATACTTGATTAAAACATCACATATTATGAAATTGAGGGAATATTTTTCACGGGTATACGTTTTAACAATTTTGAGGAAAAAATGCAAATAACCGTAACTTTAATTTCAACTAATCTTGCGTATAAAACATTTTATTCATACATATTTTTTCATAAAGTGCTACGAGATGTTTCTTTTTTTTGGTAAACGTTTTCTGGATAAAATTTTATAAAATGGAATAGATGTGTCATGTGTGAGTTCAGTTTCGTAAAAGTTTAACTAACTAATCGTGTTTTCAATTTTTTGACATTTTAACAATTCGTGATATTTTCATTACTTAATTACGAGACTTAATTCATCAGATAAATATTGATAGACAACTGAAAATCTTCTCAATGTTGTTCACAAAAATCATATGGTTATATAGACATTATTACGGTGTTTATGTATAAATTAGTTATGTTGATAGCTTGAAGCTTGGCCGAAGAGACACATGTACTTAAAAACAATATGATATTTTCCCATGCAATTCATTTTTGATACAGCTTGTCCATGCAATTTATTAAAAGCAAACACATGTAATCAGTGAAAAAGATAGGCTGCCTTGATATATTTTGTTAATTTTTGTCAGCATATAATGTGTTTCACCTACCATTTATGGTCAATTCTTCTTTTTACTATTAAAAGATGTTTTCATAGAATATAAAAGTTGAAAGAAGTTTCTTAAAAAACTTGTTTTGCACGATAAATAGGAGAAAAAAGGAACTCAATTCCAATTTTGCATGTTAGCTCGGAGACTCGATTTGGTACGTTGGTTGATTTGGCATCTTCTTGAACTCTTCGGATCATTCTAGAATCTATTTTTATCTCTTTTTTTTTCCAGCCTATTTCTATCTATTTATCTTGTCCAAAAAGAACGGTGGATTTTTATCGTACTGTACACGTAAGTCGTAATACACTTTGGTTTATGTATTGTGGGGGACAAAGAAAAACATGACGTTACGGTGTAAAAAGGAATAAATATGGGCTGAAATATTAAAACCCAACGGGAATAATACTATGATTTGTCTCTTATTCGACCAGTTATATTGAGTTTCTCGGACATAGAATACCGATGGGCCTTAAATAAGATGGTTGTTTTGTTACTTTCTATACGAAACACATTCGATTGTTTCGATATTTTGTAGCGTAGCTTTATCGGCTTCAATATCCCTTAAGTCTTAGGCTTCCATCGGTGAGAGCGGTTTAGACGGTGCGGGACAAACGGATTGGAAGGTGCGGTGCATTTTGAATGCGGTTTAAACCGGAGATATGCATATTACCGGACAACTGCGGTTCGTATAAAACAAGCGGTTTACAACAATATGTAAATGGTAACAAAAGTAACATGTAGTGCGAGACAACGGTTTGATTGGTAAATATTAAACAGTGCGAGATACATAATATATATATATATATATATATATATATATCTTATAAACTAAAATAAAAAATGATAATAGTATAATTTAAAATATTATTTTATTTAAGTTTTAAAAATTATTTTACATATTATTTCTAGACTAAAAATATATTATAACCAGCAAAATATTATTGACTTATTGATTTTCCCAAACATATTTGCAATATTATTTCTTATTTGCGACATATGTCCTCCATACACTATCTCTACTGTATCCATATCATCTAAATCATTATGAAAATCAGTCTCACAATATGTGTTGTTTCGTCCTGTCTCAGTCATTACTTCTGCAAAGTCTGCATCCGAAAAGTTCGAAATTTTATAAAATTATTTAGTCTCATAGTAGCCATTATCACCCTTTTTGTACGTGAATACTATATTTTTGAAAATTACAAAGAATCCTCCATTTTTTCTTCCAAACTCCAAAAGTCCTCTCGATAACCGAACGTAAAGACGCATGGTATCTATTGAATAATTCTTGTTTACTCTGCGGAGGAGGCTCATCATTGAACTGCGACATGTGATATCTAACAACATTATTTCGTGATGACTTATAAGGAGTTAAAAACCCTTGTCTGTTTGGATAACCCGAGTCAATAACATAATACTTTTTCATCGGAGGCAAAAGAAATTCAGGATCGCTTTCTTGTGCCATTGTGAGAACGGTTGTGTCATGACAAGATCCTAGGGCTCCATCTATACTATTATTAAATGAGAAGTCAAAAGCTGACGTGGCGCTCATACAGAAACCGAATTTGATGTGGCATCGCGAGAAAATTCGTTGGAAAATAGTAAAAAATAGATGGTAATATCTGGTGCGTACGTTTTCTTATTTTCTTGCGTGACGTCGTCAAATCCGTTCATTTTTCTCCACCAACCGAATTTGGACCGTTTTACCCCTGCACAAAATTATGTAATTTTCTCTAAGGAAAATGTTTAATTTCTCGGCCAATCAAAACTTGACTACGCCTTTGCGAAATTATTTTATCATCTCTAAGAAAAATGTTTAATTTCTCAGCCAATAAAAACTTGACTACGCCACAGATATCTTGGTTTACAATCTTAGCGGTGTTTATCTTTTATTTAGTATTTATCTCTTTATTTTTAAAATAATTCTTTGATCTTTAAAATAATTATCTATATAATTGTTAAATGAGAGGTCATTTGGCTTATGTGTCATCGTCTTGTGCGAAGTTGGTGTCGTGTCATCGTCTGGAAGCCTTTCAGTATTTTTAAAAAATAATTTTAAATTTTTAAAAAGAATTAATTCAAGCTTTAAAGTCTCGTGTGTTGTAATCTCGTGCGTCGATTTTAACGTCACTTCACCAGATTGTTTCGTTACTCTTCCCATGTATTTTATAGGCAAAATTTCCCTGACTGAAATTGTCTAATTACCAATTGTGCCATTGTTTTGTTTTACGAGCTAGAAAAACCCTAATAAAACTCACCTTAATAAATCTCCATCGTCTTCCTTCTCCATTCTAATTCTTCTCCAACCTCTTCTTCCTCTTCTTCTTCTTATCTCGATTTTCCATCAATTTCTTTGTCTCTAAATAAAGAAAAGTTAGGGACAAATAAATAAATTGTTTTGTTAAAGTTTTGTCCTTTATAATATTCTTTCTTCGTCTTCGTCTTCGTCTTCGTCTACCTCCTCCTAATCGGATCTATAACTTCGGCTCTTTTTAGACCCTTCATCTTTAATCTACTTACATAAATAGGCAATGCCTCTTTTATTTTATTTTAACCTAAAATCTTCATCTCTATCGATTTCAAAAAAATTTGGCAAAAGTTCTGTGTTTTCTTTTCATTCTCTTTTTCGATGAAATCATGACCTTTGAAAGAAAATAAGGCCCATGATTGTTTAAGTTTTTCTTAAGTCGTGTCATTGGCAGGCTAGGATTTTTATGGTATTGGTCTTTCTTTCTTTCACAAAAAATACTTTATATTTGTTGTTTTTTTAAATACTTTATATTTGTTGTTTCTCATCTTGATCGATCGCACCTTTCTCTTGTGGCCTCAATAGACGAAAGTGGACAACGTAAGGAAAATCACTTATCTAAGAAGAAAATTAAAGCTACCTTGGTCAATGAACTCAAACTATTTAAAACCAAAAATGAGTTGGATACCTGTCCCAATCAAGTTTTCGAAGAAGAACAACGAGAAGCTTCTCTGCAGAAGATTTATTGATCGACCTCCTACTTTTGACTTCTACTTCAACTATTTCTCCCAAGATTCATACAAAATAAAAAATTTTATAGCGCTACATTAATGTGTTAGGATCTTCTTTTGCAGGATGTTCAAAACCGTTGATGGATTCAACAAAACTGGTATCCCTACTTCTCTATGGGATCTAATGGAGCCATACGCCAATATAGATCAAGCCAGAGGGACCGCAGTTCTAGCACGGATACTTGTCCTCTCCAATTTGGCCTCAAATTTCAACGGGTACATCATTTTTTATTGTTAATATAAAATTACATTCCAACAAAACCGGTACATCATTATTCTTGAAAGCAAACATGTTTGAGATTTTGAGTATTCTATAATTATTTTTTTAAAATTGTGCAGTGCTTTTTTGGGAGAAAGAGCAGCGACATCAGCTGCGACCGGGGAGGAGGAGAAGAAGACGTGGTTGTTGCTGGCGTGGGTGAGCGCTATGGCTGGAAACTTGATGTTGCATGGTTCAGCAGGTAACCTGATAGTGTGCGAGCAAGTTTGATTCACCTTCAACATTTTTTTTGACGTTGCTCATAGAGTAGTGGGCCATGGCTATACGTCTCTCACTTTCACTAAACATTTCAAGTTTGGTTTACCTTCAACACTAATCGTCAGTGCCATTAGTCTCCTTCTCATCAGCTAATCCATAGCTATCACTCTCACTCTACAATTATTCATGTACGTACGTGCTTTCTTTTCTTTTCTTTTTGAAAGAAGAATTTGATTCATTTCATGAATTCCAATCCAAATATATAAGAACCGTAAAGGAAGGTCAAATATGAAGAGTAGACTAATTTTCAATAAAATTCTTTTGAAGTTAATATAGAAGTATAAATGTCTGTTAGTAGGAACCCAAACGAGAAAAACAATAATTAAAGTCAATATGGATTGTTTATAAAAATGAAATAATGGACCATATGGTATGGTACAATGGCTTGGGAGCATACGATATGGATATGGTTTAAGCTTTGAAAAACGAAACACTTACCAGCATCATTTGTGATATGGTAAAAATAGAAATAAATTTTTTATGAATTTTTTTTCCTCAATTTCTCCTAATCTCTATAGTTTTCCTTTTACGTAAACAGTTTCTACCTTAATATATTTGCACACGAACTTGTCTTCCACAAGGTAAGAAATATGTGTTGCATTGTGTTCTTAGTTTTATCAAAGTTCTTATGTTTGTATCATATTGGTCTTGAGCGCAGATGAGGTGAAGACGAAAGTAGGTTTGATCCGGGTCAAGAAACTTGAGCATATGTTTCTGAGGGTGTTGGTGGAGTCATAACAACGGGAGTACTGGTGGAGGAGATGTATCCATCAATAGGAGTGTGTGAATGCGTAGAAGGATGTGAAGGCGTGGAGAGAGTTGGGTTACAATTACAAGGAGGCGTGTGTGACGGGGTATGTGATAGAGTTAGAGTGCGAGATGGAATTGAAGGAGTTGGAGTTTGAGATGGAGTTGATAGATTTGGGTCATAAGGTGGAATTCCACAGTTAGAAGGAGGCTTGTATGATGGAGTTGAAAGAGTTGGAGTGTAGCTTCCACCCTGAGATGGAAAAGTTCCAAGTGAGACTATTCATGTTGAAAAAAAGAGTTGAGTGAAAATACTAAATCAAGATTAAGGAGTTTGCATGTGTGATATAAATGTGTTTTCTTACTAGAAGAAAGAGTTCCAGCATGTGGGTCAGGAGGAGAGTATTATATTTTCTTATCCTCAAACCTTATGGAAGCAACATAAGCAAACAACTGCTGAGAGAATAAAGCAGCAAATAGAGATGAGAGTGTATATTGTATAGGTTTGAGTGTAAGGTTGATTCTTCTGACATGCTCATATATGTCTTTGTTAAATTCTGAGTGACTTTTAGTCAATAGTCATGAAAAATTTTTACGAATGAGATTAATATTTCTGCATCTTGGAGAAAAGTGGTAATGTTTTGAGGGAAGTTGCACCAAAGCTTTTTTGTGTAATATGAATCGATCTGCTTATTGATGTTTTGAATGATGAATTTTTTTTACTAATCTTCTATGTTTAGTCTACTCTTGATTTCATAACAAACCCTCATTTTTTTAATTTTTTGGGTATTGATTGCTAATTTGTTTTGTAGGGTTGAGGAAGCTGCTGGTGTAAACGTTATTAAAAAATCTTTTAACATTGGTGTTGTATCTTCGTGCTAATTATTTAGTTTAGAAAATTTGCAAACTAAGGACAAAACTCATATATAAAATTATATATGATAAATATGATTTATTTATGGATGATCTATACTTTCTTAAAGTTGTATGCATGGATAATATAACCTAGAGATCTATAATACATCCAAAAATACAACTATGATTTTTATTCTTACATCTCGTAAATATTCACTTCTGTAGAAAACATAAACAAGGGAAACTAGAGGTTACTATCATAAAACTTGAAAGATTTATTTTTAAAATGATTCTGTAATTGTTGTCAATGCCTTGTGTTACAATTACTAACTTCGTTTACTAAAAGATCCCTCTTAAACTTGACCATAAGATGAAAAATCGTTATAAATTATGACAAAAATTCAACTAACTAAAAACAAATAAAATTATCATGGTTACATTTCCAAACATAATAAGCATGTATTTATTATTTTGTGTGTTACATGATCTCGTGTAAGATGATGGCAAAGAGGATTGTGTTTGTTCTCTACAACAGATGAGAAAATTGGTTGTCGAAAAGAAACATCCCTATTGTTATAAATGGTTTTCAAATACAAACCTTATCTACGCACGACACACACTAATATCGAGCTCGTAGTAACTTAGAATATAATAAAATAAAATTGGTATGCTAACCAAAAAATCAAATAAAGGAAGTAACAGTCGCATGTATGAATCAAACTTTGCTGCACAATAGAAACATAAGTCAAAGTTTTCCCAGAATCTCATGCACCCACCCGAAAATGAATTTCTTGCATTATCAAACAATACAACTTCTATGATTGGTTAGAATCCATTTCAAACTCATATTACTAAAACATATTGTTTGGTCGAATCTCAGTACTTGAGATTGGTCGGTTCATATATTTAACTAAAATGTTTGAAACTCTGTTTCAGGATCAATGAGAACAAAATCTCCAAAAAGATGCTTCTTCTCTTAACTAAAGGCACAAACATTTTATACTCTTCAGTGGCAAGACGACTGACAAACAATTTGACAAGAAAATAAGCCATGCCCGTGCAAAGCACGAGCCAAAACCTAGTTCCATATATATGTGAATAGCATATTCAGATAACAAATTGCCATGATATTCAGCTATGAAGCACAGGGGCACCAATTTGGTGACGTCCCCAGTGTCGGAAACAGTTCGGGTACGGAGACACTGCGGAAACGCCATGGAAACGTATCTAAAACGTCTCGGGCACGGTGGGGACAACAAGCAATATCGGAGACGATGGTGGCAGAGTATGGGGACGTATTCGAGATGTTTTCCATATCAATTAAGTGTACCCTAATAAAAAATATATTATATTAAATTTTATTTGTTTTAAAAACCTTTTTAGAATAGGAGAAATACCTAATTTAAATGATTAGGGTTCGTTCTTAATATTTTTATATACAAAAACAGAGACCCTCTCATCTTCTTCTCATCTAAGACTCTAAGTTAACGACACAAAGAAGGTAAAGTAATGTCGATGATGATTACACTTCTTTGTCGTGCTTAAAACTGATTCTAAATTATTGTTATTTGTTGAATGCTATATTACTTGGAGTTAGTTCGAAGAAGAAGCAATTCAATAATCGACGTAGTCCTATTTCTATATTAATAACTCCAAGTACCTAGTATCCTCGATGATGATGATGATAATAATTTACTATTATTTTGTCTTTGTACTTTGATTGTTATTTGTTGTGAATTTGTGATCTGATTACATGTTTTGTATCTATATTTAACTATTTGTTTACGAGCTTTTATGTTTATAATTTTTAAAAATATTATGTGTTTGATCTGCTATGTTAAATTGTTTAATTTGTGTCATGGTTTTTTGCAATTAATCATTATGACTTCTTAAGAACAAAGTGATAGTAGTGGTGGATCTCGATCTACAGGAGGCGAAGCTCCATTGTGGAGTTATGTGGCTAAGTTAAAGAAACAAGGAACAACAAGAGGTATTTTGGAATTTTCGATGTAATATTTGCAATGAGACAAAAATGGTTCTTATTCTCGAGTGAAAGCGCATTTACTTGGAATAAAGAATGCTAGTGTTGCTATTTGTACGAAAGTAACTAGGAATGAAAGATTTGAAATGAAGAGGTTGGAAGTCGAGTTTGAGCATAAGAAAAGTGAATCTGAACCTAGAGAAGTTTCTTTGCCCAGCGAACCAGACTCTTCAAAGAAAAGAAAGTCTAGCTTTTCACCTCTTGTTAGAGCATTTGGTGTTGAAGCAAGGGATCAGTTGAATCAAATAATTGCAAGGATGTTCTACACAAGAGGCGTGCCATTTAATCTTGCGAGGAATCCACATTATTACAAGTCTTATCAGTTTGCTGCTGCCAACAAAATTGATGGTTATGTGCCCCCTGGTTACAACAAGTTGAGAACAAGTTTTCTACACCAACATATAAAAACATGTTGAGAGGTTATTGGAACCAATTAAGTTAACATGGAGATAAAAAGGGGTGACAATTGTGTCAGATGGTTGGAGTGATCCTACAAAAAAAAAAACTCTGATAAACTTCATTGCTATTTTTGGAAATACTCCTATCTTTCTCAAGGCTGAGAATTGTTTTGGCGAAGTGAAGGATAAAGTATTCATTGCTGATTTGATGAAGATTGTTCTTAATCAAGTGGGCCATCAGAACGATGTGCAAATCATCACTGATAACGCACCGAATTGTAAGGCAACTAGAGAATTGATTGAGCAAGATTATGAACAAATTTATTGGACACCATGTGTTATCCATACACTCAATCTAGCTTTGAAGAACCTATGTGCAGCAAAGAACGTGGAAGCGAATGCAATAACATATGAAGAGTGCAATTGGATAACATAAGTTCATGGAGATGCACTCGCCATAAAAAATTATATCATGAACCAGCACATGAAACTATCCATCTTTAGTAAGTTCTCAACTCTTAAGTTGCTTTCCGTTGCTGATACTCATTTTGCTTCCATCATTGTGATGCTTAAGCGGCAAAAGCTTATCAGAAGAGGCCTTCAAAAGACGGTCATAAATGAGGATTGATCTATCTATCAAGAGGATGATGTGGGAAAAGAAAATTTTTTTAAGGAGAAGATTTTGAGTGATGAATGGTGGGAAAAGGTGTCTTATATTATTGATTTCACAAGAACTATCTACGAGATGCTTAGATTTTGTGATACAGACAAGTCATGCCTTCATTTGGTATATGAGATGTGGGATTCGATGATTAAGAAGGTGAAAGTTGAGATCTATAAGAAAGAGAGACGTCCAGTGTCTGAATACAGTCTCTTTTATGATGTTGTACGCCAAATCTTAGTGGCTCGCTGGACAAAAAATAACACTCCTTTGTATTGTCTAGCTCACTCTTTGAATCCAAGGTATATGGTTTTAATTACTATATGTTTTATTCATTTTTTTATCCTCTTATCACATATATAACATGTCTTTGTATGTTGTAGATTTTACAGTGATGCATGGTTATACGAGGGTCCCGCGAGAGTTGGTCCACACAGGGATGCAAAAATCTCAAGTGAAAGAAGGAGATTTTTTTCGAAGATTATCTCCCAATGATGATGATCATATTAAGGTTTTGGAGGAGTATGCATTATTCTCCATGAGGAGTGGTCCTTTTGAGGATTTAACATGTCTTTCTGTGATATCTACAATGGAACCTATGAAATGGTGGACTAACTTTGGTGCTCAAACTCCGTTGTTGCAGACTTTGGCTTTTAGATTGCTTGGACAACCTAGTTTATCTTCTTGTGCTGAGCGCAATTGGAGTACTTATGCATTCATTCATTCACTGAGAAGGAATAAGTTGAGTCAAAGTCGTGCTCAAGACTTGGTCTTCGTCCATAACAACCTATGCCTTCTATCAAGAAATTCAGATGAATACGAGGATGGTAAGACCAAAATATGGGATGTTGGTGGAGATACGTTTGATTCTTTGGAAGATGTTTGGTTCTTGGAGTTTGCAAATCTTTCAGTAGATGAACCCGAATTTGAAGATGAGTTGGTTAAGGATTAGTCTTTTTTTTATTAGTACCTAAGATATTATTTGAAATATTTTTTATGTTAAGACTTATGGTATTTTTTCTTTACATATTTAATTTATAGATATTTTTGTTGACGTATCCATGCCGTACCCGTATCCATATTTTTTACATTTGCTGTTTTACGTCTCCGTTCCCGTACCCATTTTTTTATCCCCGTACCCATATCAGTGCAACATAGATATTCAGTGACGTATTATCGTGTCGATTCCAATGCATTCCACATAATCCAGCTTCTACTTTAACACAAACATGAGTCCCATCCATAGCTCCTAAAATCCACTAAAATATGGATCGTATTTTGGATGTACTTGAAGTCTTTCGGGAATTCGGTATAGTTCTTGTCTTGTCGGAGTTCTAATATAGTCACATGTAAGTAATTATGTTGCTTTTAGAAATTCACTAAATTTTCTCTTCACTGTCTCTTGGTTTCGTCCAAATCTCAATCCGATATCTCTTTGAACTTCATTGTGTCCGCATATCCGCAAAAACATAGCCACACTTTCTTCAATGCTTACATTTGATATAGGTTGTAAGTCATAATTTGTCTGTAACATGCTACACAATGTTGTGACACATGGAAATAACATTCGTAGTAGCTGAAGACAAGCAGCATCATCTTGCTGAAGTCGACGCTAAACATTTCTCCACCCAAAACCTGCATCTGTCTGAGCAAGTGGTCTATGAAAGTATCGATCATAATAACTCAAAGTTGGTTGAATGATTAACTCCTCAAACTGCTCATTTTCTAAATTCTACAACTCAATTCTCTCTTCGTAACTCAACATGTGGATGTCTTGTGATCGCAATTGACAGATACGAAAAGCCAGTAAATTATAAACACGAAATAGAATACATCATTAGTTATTTATAAAATTACATTACACAATAATATAAAATGCATAAACAACACATAATAATTATAAATAAATAAAAAAATATTAAAATATTTTTATCAATAGCTAATCTTCATTTCCGGAATTACTTTGATGACCTTCATTCAAATTTGAATTTGGTTATGTTGATGATCCCCAAATATTAAATAAACCTCCACGTCTGCCACGATTATGTGATGTGTTTCCTGTTTCAAAATAATTTGTGAAATCGATAGTGGGTGATGTTCCATGTTAAACATTTTGTGAAGTATCTATAGTTGCACCTTCTGTAACATTTGCTCGAGTATTCTCTGGATTTTCCTCTTCACTTCCTATTGTAAATCCGAATTGAACATTTGATGGTGTTGTTCCAGAAGATCCACTTTGCTGTAAATTTGATGCATGTTGTCCTACATAAAAAATTTTCGGAGTGCTCCATTGTTGAGGATTTGGCGGTGCGCCTCATTGTTGAGAATTTGACGGTGTGTTCCAATATGGACCGTTTGGAGGTAAACCCCACTGTTGCATATTCGGTGGAGTGCCCCAATGCTGAACATTTGGCTGTGTACCCCACTGTTGAGCATTTATGGGTGCACCCCACTGTTAAGCATTTATGGGTGCACCCCATTTTTAAGCATTCAAAAGTGTACCCCATTGTTGAGCATTCAGTGGTGTGCCCCACTGTTGAGCATTCGGTTGTGTGCTCCACTGTTGAGCATTCGGTGGTGTGCGCCACTGTTGAGCATTCGGTGGTGTGCGCCACTGTTGAAAACTATTTCTCCTTGAATGGTTACCCACTGACGAGACACCGCCAGATGATTAACCTCCAGAATGTGGACTCCCAAATAATTGGTCTAAGTCCAATTACCTTGGCACATCCTCACTGTTCCGTGATACATCAGTCATAGCTTCAAGTATTTGCAGTTTATCCTCTCTGATGCCTGTAGCTATATAAATGAAATACGTTCTCCAAAAACGTTGCCCTTTAAGTGCATTAATGCATGTCTAATAAAATTTAGTGAATTTCGGAAGCTCTAAATCCAGGAATATTTGTTCTACTTTTTTAAATTCATCGTTATTATCTTGATCAAAATCACCTGGACAAAGTTGTTATAAACTTTGTCGTTGAAACTCTTTGTAGCCGTTAATTGTGTCATGTATTGTAGTCTCGAACGATTGTCTTCTCCGAGTACCTCTTGATCCACTTTCGATATTAGTTCCTGAGCTTGCGCCAGACTTATGTGAACTACGCCCACGTCTTACAGTGCCTTGTGAACTATTTTTACGTCTGCCACGTTGCTCACCTCTTTCTGGAGGAACCCGATATACTTCTTCGTTTTCTTGGGGTTCAGGAACAACATTTCGAAGCATGTCATCACCATCAATATCTGAAAAACCTTGTAAGTCATCTTCACTCGTTCCCTCATTCAGTATCTCTTGTCTTCGTTGTCGTGATGATTGTTGAGGTTGCAAATAAACGGCATGTAATACAAAAAATCGTACCAACACATCCAAAAATTCAGGTGGTTTTCGTTTAAACGATCTTGTTATTTTGCATCCCAAATACAAATATGGTATATATACATTATATGTATATGATATGTTTTGGTTTGAATTAATATTAGTAAATATAAGTAAAAATATTATTACCGCTTCACGAGCATTCCATCATTCATCGGATGCATAAATCATCGATGTCTCGAATTAACCGTAATACCAGTCAAAGTCATAAGAAATTTCCATCTCTTATACGCTTTTTTGAAATCATCAAGTTTGTTTTTAAAAAAACCGTAAGTTATATTCAAATTAAATGCATGATTGAACTTTTCAACCATCTACTCTCTACCAATAGCCGTATGATCTTTAAGAGTATAGTTATTCATGGAAATTTGCTTGATCAAACAATTCAATCAATATTTTTTCTTGTTCATAAGTCCAGGTAAATCTCGGTGTGGTCTACAAATTAAAATTTTTCGTATTGTTAATATAAACTTCTATATAACATATATAAATAGTAAAAATTCAATAAAATTTCTTACTCTTGTTGTTGTCTCGTTTTGAACATTTGAGTTTCTTTGTCCTGAAGGATGTATGTTTGCTCGACGTCTAGAGAATATAACTACATATAATATACAATACAAGTAACATTAAGTTTTAATAATATTTTTCATTCTTAAAGTATAAATATATTATATTTAGATACTTATCATATTTCTTCATTAGAAAATTGCCAAAAAAATTTAATAGCACGTGATTCAAAATGAAAAATTATTTGATACATCAACAATTTAAAAACATTTTTTAAGAAAAATATAAATTTTTAAATACTATAGAATTTATTATTCTACTAATATTTTATTATAAACTAGAATATTTATATGTTAACAAAAATATTCAAACCCTCTGAGAATAATAGATGAACAATACTCAGGAAAACAAATCTTCTTGAGCTATATAGTCGTTTAGAATAGCTATTATGAAGATATGTCAATTAATTAAAATGATACTAATATTTACAATATTTGCAAAATTTAATATAAAGTATAATTATCGATTTGCATAAGTGATTGAAATAACTATATATTATTTAAGTCGTTTTATGTTATTCACAATTATTTTTTGATCACTTAAAAATAAGATTACAATTTATTAACTTTTTTTAGATTACATAAAACCTTTACTTATTCACAGCTATATTTTTGAAATATATTGTAAAAGTGAAGTTAATCATAAACTAAACACTAAAATATTGTTTAAGTTTGAAAAATAAATTACCTTATTCTTGTAAATGGAATATTGAAACTAAAATTGTGAAAGAGTGTGTTGCAAAAAATATAAAAAATGATGTAAGATTTGTTTTAAGGGAAATATGAATGAATATTCCAAAATCTTTCATTAATTAAGAATCAAGAAAGTTAAGATCTTCTCCTTCTCTCTCTTATTACAAAGCCTAATGTACCCTCATTCATTTCACTCTCATGCTTCTTCTTCTTTTGTCTTTTTGTTTTTGTTTTTGTTTTTCATTTTTTTCTCTCTCTTAATTACAATTCCCCTTTAAATTTCTTTTTGGATTTTCTATTGTTTTAAAAAGTTTTATTATAATTTTTGAATGCGAAAAAATAGTTTTTTCCTGTATATATTATAACTCGGTTTTTTTGAATCAGAGATATATTTCATGATGATATTTATTGTTATGTTATATCAACTTCCATCATTTATGTTATATTTCCATATTTTTATCAATATTCATATGCATCTACTCATACGGAAAAACTAAATTATTTGTTTTATAATAAGCCTCCCAGTAACTTTTCGATTTATGTTACATTATGAACAAAATTTCAAATAATTTGTACAATTTTTAACCAATGTTTAACTTGTAAAGTAAATTATCTATAGTAATTACAATTTTTTATTCATTTTAAATTGTATTACTATATTCTTCCAATATTTTCATATTTTATCCCCTCTTAACAATTCCGTAAACCATACATTTTTAACTTTTTCGTAATTTTTAACATTCTCTGTAATGTTTACCCCGTTCCATATTGTATCAATTTCGTAATGCTCTCTAAAATGGAAATAACTTTATTCTTTTCTTAATTAATGAGTTTCCTATTCAAAATTTATCCCCTCGAATGCGTAAACCAAATATTATTTTTTAATTTTAATCACTCCCCGTAATCATTATTCCTGTCCGAGAAAATAGCAAGTCTATTTATATATAAGTTATATATTTCTGTCTGTTTGTTTCAAATTGTATGCAATTTTTTGAATTTCACCTAGTATGATATATTCTTTATTTTATTAAATTTTATTTCTATTATAATATTGAAAAATGCAATTGGTACTTTTATTTTTGTTCGAAATATTAGAACATTGATATTTCATGGAAATAGAATTACTATTATTATAGTAGTTCTATTTCAGGGGAAAAAAGTTTCTCTTACAACACTTTTGTCAACTTGGAAAATATTTGTCGGATTTCAAAAATTCAAAATATGGTTGATGTAAAAGAAAATAACTTAATTTTTTGTGTATTTGCATTTTTCATATACCATGTTAAAAATGCTACAGATGCAATTAAAAAATATTGGGGTTTTAAGTGAAGAAGAAAGAGAAAAACAGTGAAACCTAGAAACCAGATCGTTGCAATTTATCGCCGGCGGTGAGCGGCTCAGTCAGCGCTACCGTCGGCCTCCTTTGCTTTCTCCGTACCTTTTGGTTTAGTCTCCTTCATCTCGTGCCATAGTCGTCCGACATGATTTTGGCTCTGCGACTTGTAGTGCGGCGGCGGCGTACCT
>OVAN01007075.1:0-20230 GCA_900406275.1 Anastatica hierochuntica | reverse complement strand
GTCAAGAATCGCTAAACACTCAGTGGTGTCTGCTTTACAGAAAAACAGACTATCATCCGCAAAAAGCAAATGAGATATCGCCGGACTGTGACGAGCAATTCTTAAACCCGTAAGTCGACCACAAATTTCCGCTTTTTTAATATTCGCAATAAGTGCTTCCGTGCATAGAATGAAGAGATACGTGTAGAAATTGTATTACGAATACTTTGATCAATGGTGGATCTAGAAATTCTTTTAAGTGGGGGCAAATTCTTTTTATTTTTATTGAAACTTATATAAAATATCATAATATTTTCTTGCAAAACTTATACATATTTATATATTACATTTTATTATGTAAAAGGATTTGTATAATCTATTATTTCATAGTAATAGATGAATATATCTAATGTAGAAACAGATAAAAACACACAAGAAATACAATATCTTCTATATTAAAAATTAAATAAGAAAATGAACAAATAAGATTTTTTTTTGTCAACAATGAACAAATAAGATTAAAGAGTGAAAATTTATCTTAAATAGTTACTTTATTAAAGATACAACTATGTCCATTAAAATAGGGAAAAATAGAAAATACAAAAACTAATTTAGAAAATATATGAAAAACGGGTTAGGTTAATTGTCCTTAAAATATAATTTAATAAGTATATAAATTAAATAGGATAAATTAGTGGAATAATAAAAAAATGTATTACTTAAATATATAACCTAAACATTTCATTATTTAGATTTTCATGTTACTTTTGCCATTTTTTCCACCTTCTCCCTCATTGACGTCTGAGCCATTTTTTTATCAACACTCACTTCACCCTATACTATTATTTTTGATATTTTGTCTTTATAAAAATGTTGAATAAAAATTTTAAATACACATAAAATGTAGATTTTTTCTGAGTAAATCATGTTTTGAATTTTTCGAAACCGATGCATTTTAAAAATAGTACTCGAACACCATGTTTTGTCAAAATGGTACTACTATATTTTATAGACGTTCTATTTCTATATCTATATGCTTCTAATATGAAACTATACAAAAAGTTGAATTTATAATCTGATGAAATAATAGAATTTATAATCCGATAAAATAAATATATTGGTGTGAATTAAAATTAATGGGATTAATCAATTATTGGGGTTGAATCTCGTTTGTGCACAACAGTAGATGTTATGTTGCCCCTGCAACAATTTTTGGAACCGCTATACTTTTGAGCATCTCCGAAATCACATGCACGGAGTCACCACGACAAGACGCATCACCAACTCACAAACAGATGAATATTTAAAAAAATATCCGAACACCATATTTTCTTAAAATAGTAATACTATTTGTTGTGGCATTTAATGTAAAAGATTTATACGTCTGTACAAGATGTGGAAATGAGAGGTTTTTGCTATTTAAAATACCGAATACTTAAAGAAGTTATACATGCTCCCTCTATTTCGCATAAAGTATCATTCATATATTTTTCACACATATTAAGAAATTTGTTAAAAAGTCGTATATGCCTTTTATTAATATTTAAAAAAAAAATTTCCAATTAATACATTAAAACAGTAAGGTTAAAATTGGAATTTCTCTTATAAATTTGCATAGAAAATATAAAACGACATTTTTGTGAAACAAAATTAAAACACCAAAATAACACTCTTTAAAAAACGGAAGGAATATAATTTTTTGCTTTTATATTTTCCTGGTGGCAATTACCACCTCCACACCTTACACCTCGATCCTAGTATATGACAAAATTATTTGTAACTGTATTTTTTCTGTGACTGTATATTAGTTTCGTGAAAAATAACTCCACGTATATTACAATAAATTAATGTCTAAATTTTTTTTATTTAAAATTAGTTTTTTGCTATTTTTAAAGCAAAAAATAAATTCTCTTTATCATTAGAATTCTGTAAGACAACTTAGTCTATTAATTATAAATATGTGAGTATTGTGGGAATTCTACAAGTTTTTTACCCAAAACTTATTTTATTCTAATACATAAAAAAGGTAAAAAGAGTAAAAAGCACAAAATCGGGAAAAAAGATAAAAGCAAAAGGTAGACAAATTATGACCCGTCAGCAATTCAATACATTGAAGTTGATCAAATCCAATCTTATTTGACTTTGACCATTGACTTTTCAAACCTTCTTCTAATAGCTAACTAATAATACGTGCAAACAACCCTGCATGTGCATCTCCTACCGCAATGTTTGAGTTTTTTTCAACCGAAGACGACAATATTTCTGTTTTCTTTTTCTTTTTTTTTTTTGGCTCAAACATCAACTTTGCATTATCCAAGTTTCTACACTGGTAAATCGTTTTCTACCTCTGATCTTACCCAAATAGGCATGATAGTGTAGAGCCTAGGGGCATGATTCTCGAAAGTAAGAGCCTCCTTTGCTACCCTATCTGCTGCCTTATTTCCCTCTCTAAACTCAAAAACCAAATTACACATTTGAAACAAGGAAAGAGAGAAGGAGATATCTTGGCATATTGGGAGTATAGATGGCCACCAATCCTAGTTGTGGATTATAGATACAATTCCCTTACAGTCTGATTCAAAGATGACCTTATCAAAGCCTAGCCTCTGGACAGAAAGTATTGCCCATCTCAAGGCTTCTGCTTCTGTCTCCATTGGTGTGTGATGTCTTGGTATTGCCTTTGCACCCATCCAAACAACTTTGCCCTCGTGATCTCTTAGAATCCATCCTAAGCCATCTGAAATCTCATCTCTTGTTTGTGCTCCATCCGAATTACATTTGTACCATCCCATTGGTGGTGCTTTCCATTTGATCACTTCAGGATTCGGGATTGGTTTGTTGTTTCTTGCTTCTTCTCTTTCCTTGCATTCCTTCCACAGTTCTGCATCTTCCTTTGCCTTTGCTTTCACCTCTTTAGCTCCATATTCCACTCCTTTGTGTAGCAGATTGTTTCGGTTTTTCCATAACCTCCATACTATCCAGGGAATTTCCTTGGCTTTTGAGCTTGGTTCTTGGTTTGAGAGGCTGAAGCTTAAGATTTTGTATAAGTTTTCATACTTAGAGCTTTTCATTATTTTTTGGGAGAGATTTGGAACTCTGATCATAGCCCACACCAGTCTAGCAAGAGGGCATTGGAATAGCAGATGATTAACACACTCCATGTTTGCTCCACACCTTAGACAGGAGCCATCCCTTGTCATATGTCTGCATTTTAAATTACCTGCAACCGGAAGACTGTTACTAATGCATTTCCAAAAGAAATGCTTGATCTTTGGCCATGTATCCAACTTCCAGGAACTTTGGTATAGGGTATCTAGGCTCGGCTGTCTATATTCTTTCCTCCTTTGTTTGTTCAGAATGTTGATCATCACCCAGTAGCCTGATTTGACACTATACTGACCAGTTCTTGCATAGTCCCAAGTGTAAGAATCACTCGTTTTCTCCCCTCCTGGTCTAATGCCTTTTATCAAGGCTTTGACTCTCTCTAGAAATAGCCAATTCAGCAAATCGTCATTCCATTCCCTGCCTCCTTCTATGAGTAAATCTTTAACCATTAAATTTTTCAGAAAACCTCTCTGATGTTGATTTGGAATCTGGTTTGTGACGATGCATGGCATTGCCTTTTTCCTCCCTAGCCATTGATCTATCCAGACTGATATTTGTTCTCCATTCCCAATCACCATACGAGCTCCTTCTGATATTAGCTTTTGAGAGGCATGAATGCTCCTCCATGCATATGAGGGTCTAGATCCCAATGGTGCTGTTAGAGGAGACACCTTCCTGAAATACCTGCTTTTATAGACCTTGGCTAGGAGAGAGTCCTTCTGAGTGATCATCCTCCACAATTGTTTCACAAGTAAAGCCACATGGAAAGATTCAATCTCTTTAAAGCCCATTCCTCCTTCATCCTTAGGCTTAGTTAATTCTTCCCAGCTTTTCCAATGCATTCCTGAGGAAGTACCGGAATGTTCCCACCAATAATTGGCCATTGCTGAGGATAACTGCTTACAAGTCTTAACTGGGAGCTTGTAACAAGCCATGGTATATGTAGGAAGAGTCATGGCTACTGCTTTCAGAAGTGTTTCCTTCCCGCCTGGAGAAAGGAATTTTGTCTGCCATCCAGAGATATTGCTATCTAACCTTTCTTTTAGGTAATGCAGAACAGAAACTTTTGATCCTCTTAAGTCTTCAGGGAGTCAAAGGTAAATTCCATTACCCCCTTCTTGCTCTATCTGAAGTTTCCTTTTGATTTCCTCTCTTCTTTTTTCCGGGATCAACTTACCAAAATAGATATTAGACTTTTGATAGTTTATTTTCTGTCCCGAGGCGAGGCTATAATCTGCAATGATGGCAGTGAGCTGATCTAGTTCCTCCTCTGTTCCTTTACAGTAGAACATGCTGTCATCAGCGAATAAAAGATGAGAGATCGAAGGAGCTGTTCTTGCCACCTGTAGTCCTGTGATTTTTCCTGTTGCATCTGCTTCCTGCAATAGTCTGACCAACATTTCTGTACATAACACAAAAAGATATGGAGAGAGAGGGTCTCCCTGTCTGATTCCATCTTTAGCTTTCGATTAAGATTGACATCAAAGGGATTCTGCCTTGTGGATAAGTCTATCTGATGATGAAGTTCTTGGATTCTCTTGCTGGAATTGGTGACCACTCTTCTCTTCCACCTGGATATCTCCTTTCGGCAATTTAAAATTCTTGAGCTCATGGAGCTTTCTTGATCTCCATCATTCCAGCTGATGGCTACCAACTCCCTGAAACCTTCCTTGTCACACCATCTCTGATCATATATAAAGGAGCCTCTTTTCTTCTTTTGAGCTTCCATCAGGGATGTGATAAGGGGACTGTGATCAGAGGCAATTTTCTTGAGATAGACTGCTTCTGAGAGTGGAAAGCATTCCAACCAAAACGGATTCACCACCGACCTTTCTAATCTGCATTGTACTAATTCCTCATTTCTTTGACCATACCAGGAGAATTTGTATCCTGAATGTTTGAGCTCTGTCATTCCACAAGCCTTTAGCATTTGCCTGAAATCATAACAAGAAGATAATGATCTCTCAGGGCCTCCCCTTTTCTCTTCTGGATCTGCAAGCTCATTGAAATCTCCTGTCATCATCCAAGGTCCTTCTCTATTTACCCCGATCCTAGAAAGTTTCTCCCAAACCTGATCCCTATTAACCTTAACTGGCTCTCCATAAACACAGGTCAAAAAGAAAACCTTGTCCTGCCACTTAATAGACACATCAATGAGATTTTTGTTTGCTTCTAGGACTCTGATATTCACTGAGTCTGTCCACATTAGAGCCAATCCACCACTCCTTCCTGTTGGTTCTACTGTAGCCAGATCAAAAAAACCTAACTCACTAACTACTGATTCCAAATAAGATCTTCTATTCTTTGTCTCACAGAGGAATAAAACCTCTGGGAAATACTGACGGTGTATTTCCCTCAGGTGTCGAACTGTAGGGGTATTCCCCAACCCCTGACAGTTCCAAGAGAGAATTCTCATTTTGAGGTTGAAGGGTTGGAATTACTCATCAACCCTTCTTTCAAGAAAGCCCCTTTTTCCTTCCTCTGTCCCTTTGACAGATTGAGTAGGGGATTGAGCTGTCTCATGGACAGATTGAGCTGTCACTTGGATAGAATGGGCTGTCACTTGGACAGAATGGGATTCACTCTCCACTTTTTTTGATGCTGATCTGGAATTTTGAGGACCTAACCTCTCAAAAACAGATGGAGATATCTTCTCTCTTCTATTTTTTCCCACCTTTGCCTTCTTCTTATCCCTATCATCGCTACCACTTTGTCTTCTCCTCTTTGTAATGGAGATCAGGGATTCACTTGTACGCTTGGGAGTGCCTTGTCCTTGTGAACTGTCTTCTTGGAAAACCTCTCTTTCCTCCTGTCTAATCTTAACTGAGGATTCCTTTACCCTCCACTGAAGTCTGTCCTTGACAGATCCTTTTCGTGGGTTATAAGAAGATTGAGGGTTCTCCACCCTCTTCCTAGAACTGGCTTGTCTGTCGCTTTTTTTCTTTGAAGGTTGAGTATTGCTATCTAGCTCTTTGCCTTTCCCTTTGCTTCCTGCTTAAAGTTTTGTCCTCAGGTCTTCTTCTTTGTGAAATGGTTTTTGGCATGCCTCCTTTACACCTTGAGCATTCTGGGATGGCTGAATTTTATAAGGGCACTTAGTTCTATCATGAGTCATTCTTTTGCAGAGTAAACAAATCTTGAGCAGCTTTTCATATTCAAGTTCTGTTAATATGTTTTCTCCTATTTTGAATCTGGCCATCTTCCTAAATTGCAGGGGTTCATCTGCCTTAACTGTCAGCTGGGCTCGAACATATTCTAAAGAAGATGAATTCTTAGCATGAAGTTCTACTTTCCCTACCTTCCCCAACGGCGACAACAAACTATCTATAGTTTGCCTTTTAAGAAGATGGATTGGAATATTTCTGATTCTTACCCAAAACTGGATTTGGTTCAGAAATTCAGCATCAGGATTCGGTTGCCATTGATCTAGCGAAACAATCCAACCGTTGACAAACCAGGGTCCTCTTGTCAGAACATGCCTGAGATCCGATTCCGATTGGAAGATGAATTGAGCTTTATTTTCCCCAACTCCTCTTCCTCTCGTTCTGTCCTCCAGGCCCCAGATCGGTGGTAGGGCTTTCACCAGGGCTCCCACCTTATGAACCGAAGGATTGAGACATCTGACTATCACGCTCATGGAGTTTTCCTCTATAAGGTTTTTGTTCTCAAGCTCTGGAATGTCTACTGGCTCTCCCTCTTCCAGCAGATCTAGCGTTCTCAGTTCCTCCATTAGTGACAGTTCTTTCTTCTTTCTGGGCTGAGCCATGATTAATCGTTCTCTAAAGACTTCGATTTAAGCCTCCTGACTGAAGCTTTAGATCTTGAGCTTGTCGATCCAAGACTGAACGCAGATTCCCTTTTCGAAAGCTGAAGCTTCTATCGGCGGAATCTGGATTGAACAACGATAAAGAGCTAAAGAAACTAATTTGTAGCTCAGTAGTCGTCGATTGAATCTAGGGGAAAGGATTAGATCTGAGTCACCGTTGAATCGCCTTTTTTGAAAACCCTAGCCATCCCTAAAAAAGCTTTAGCCTTTAATTGTCTTATATTTCTGTTTTCTTATTATTTATTTCCTAACGCTATATGCGAATTCAAAGATTCTATCTAATTTAATTAATGATCGGTTTCTTTTTACGATACATTATTTTTATCGGTAATACGGATAACAACGTGTCGATCCGGTGGTCCTTTAAATCCCACACAGAGGGAACCGGATCACAACAGGCCGATCCGGTGGCCCTTTAAACCCCACACAGGGTAAACTCGCACAAACGCGAGTGTCGGGGTTCGAAACCACAACCCCGGACTTGATGAAAAAACACCTTACCACTAGGCTAAAGGTCCTCTTCCTTTTTACAAGACTAAAAGAGTATGCGAAATTGTTAGTATGAGTTATAATGTTGTAACTAGAGTTTGATGTGCGCAACTGCTCCGTTGTTTTTTTTAATTTGTATGTGTTTAATGTAGAATTGATCATATTTAAAATTTTCGAGGTTCAAATTCAAAATTTTTAAAATTTTCAATTATTTCGAATCTTATGTTCAAGTTTAGGTTTGGGTTTTTCGGGTTTTTCACGTTTTTCGGGCATCTATATGTACTGAGGTATGAGTTCAATTCAGATTATATTTGAAATACTGTGAAACAAAACCCGTTGGGGTAATGTTTTTCTTAAATATCAAATGACTAAATTTAAATTTACATAGTTTATATAAATTATTTTTGTAAATTTTATAGGTTGTTTTAAATTTTGTCAAAGAACGGTTAGGAGATCGAGTGAATGGCTGGTCATCCAAGTTCCTATCTAAGGGGGACAAAGAGATTCTGATCAAATCGGTTGCTCTTGCGTTACCCACTTATGTCATGTCATGTTTTAAGCTCCCCCAAGTGTTAACTACTAAGTTAACTAGTGTGATTTCTAAATTCTGGTGGAGCTCCAATGGATGTAACCGCGGCTTCAAGTCTCTGGAGGATTTCAATACAACCTTATTGGCTAAACAATTATGGAGGTTGATTCAATTTCCTGGTTCACTAGTGGCTCAGGTGCTACGTGGTCGGTATTTCAGGAAGCTTCATCCATTAAACGCAAGGAAGCCCCATTCACCCTCTTTTGGGTGGAAGAGTATTTTCTCCGCACAGGATTTGCTTAGACGAGGCATTAGGATACGTATTGGGTATGGGATAAATACATCAATTTGGCATGATTCGTGGATTCCGGATGATATTCCGAGGCCAGCAAGAGGTCAGGGTAGACTGAGGTATCCTACGCTAAAGGTACAACAATTGATTGACCCACAAACGAAGGATTGGCATGCGCCACTTTTACGTGAATTATTCGACCCAGAGGATGTTCTCCTCGTTAGGGGAATTCATCCAAGCCGCACTATTACATACGATGATGTGGTTTGGCATTTTACCAAGTCGGGACAATATACTGTTAAATCGGGCTATAAACTTTTGAACTCTCTAGAGATAGCTCGGATTAATAATAATGGTTGGGGACCAGGCTTAGAAGCTTTGAAAGCCTTCACATGGAAAATAAAATGCCCTATGAAGATTCAACATCCTCTTTGGAAAATCATTACAGGAAGTCTGGCGGCAACTAGCGAACTCATTCAAAGGGGGGTCCAGTGTAACACAACTTGTAAGAGGTGTGGCTCTTGTGTGGAAACAATTAACCATATCTTTTTTGAGTGCGCCTCTAACCAGCGTATTTGGGATTTTTACAAGGACCAAACAGGTCAGAGAACTTTTCCTACGGATGCACTTTACCCTAATATGGCTTATCTTTTTTGGCATAAACCGGTGCGACCTCAGGATAGTGATCGACCAGATCTCTTTCCATGGATAATTTGGTTAATCTGGAAAGCGAGGAATAACATGGTTTTCCAAGGAGTACAGATGGACGTCGCGGAGTTACTCCGATCAGCAGAGACAGATGTTATAGCTTGGAACGACGCACAAATTGCCACCACCTCGGATGAGGAGAGGCTTTGTTGTGAACCGTACACTCCGGATGGTTTACGTTGTCGAACAGATGGCTCATGGAAGCAATCAGATCCTACTTCAGGACTTGGATGGATATGCCTCACGAAAGATGGGGAGGTAATTTTGATGGGGGCGAAATGTCAGCGTCAGAGTCTTTCACCACTACATGCGGAGCTCGAAGCCCTGCTATGGGTGTTGTCAGAATTTCATGATCGCAGCATAGACTGCCAGTTTTTCCAGACGGACTGCACAGAGCTCATCAGTATTCTTCAGCATCCGGAGGACTGACCAGCCTTCCATACTGAACTTCAGGAATTTCAGCATCTTCGTGGTTTCTTCACAGAGTTCTCATTGACGCATGTGTCGCGGACGCTAAACATGCAAGCAGACAGTCTGACGCGAAGATCTCGCTCTTTTTTGAATGATTTTTCTTATGTAGACACAATCCCTCCGATTTGGCTTCCCATTTCGAGAGTTAGTTAATTTTAATGTGTGGTTGATAAAAAAAAATTTTTATTTTTGAAACAAATTTTATATTGAAAATATTTATATTATAATAATTAGGTGAAAAAAATATTGAAATATTCCAATGTTATTCATATTTAAAAATATTCATATTCAGTAGATACATTTAATAAAAAAATTTAAAACCTGTTCAATTTAAAAAATTCTATAATGAAAAAAATAATTTTTAAAAAAGCTATGTATTTCTTTTTTTAATAGATAAGATGCTAATTTGCTATCACATTGGTTTGGTTGGTGAAAGTAGTTATTGATCAATTAGAATTTTTCTAGAGTTATAATCAATGTTGATAAACTTTAAAGCTATATAGATCTATTTGGAATAAGGCAGTTTAATCACGTATAGAGATAGACACAAGGCAAGTAGTTGCTTTTTAGGCATATTTGATGTTTGACTTGCCATGTATAAATAATACAAATTTGGACTAATATTTGTGTTGTAAAAAACAAGTACTTGTTTTTCAAATACTTGCTAAAAAATGTGTTAGTTGTAAGTTACTTGCTCCGCTTCGTTACTTGCTACTTGCGAGTATTTACGAATTATTTGTAAGTGCTTGCGAGTATTAAAATTTACTTGCGAATTACTTGCTTTATTATATTCTATTAAAGATAGATACGAGAGTTTTGTTTTGTTTATGTTATCATGGATGAGAACGAAAATGACTCTAAATTGAGTATTTGTGCTTATTGTAATGATAAAAGGAGAAGCAAAAATATAAAACTCTCCATGTATGAGTTTTGTTACCTTCTTACAACAAAAAGTATCTTATTTAGGCTTAGACTTCTCAAAAATATATTTTATTATGGTCAGTTAAGAAAGTTTCTTCTATTATCGTCTAACTGATATATTTAGTAGCGTTTTATTTATTTTTAGTATAAAAAAAAGAAGCAAGTAGCGAGTAATATCAAACCGAATAACTATTTTGTGATATTTGTTATTTGTCATGCATTTGCAAGTATCATAACTCTATTACTTGATATTTGATTTTATAGCGACGAGCACTTGAAAAATCAAGGCGAGTACAGAATGAGAAACAAGTACGAGACGAATAACTAGTATTTGTGTCCAGCCGGAATCATGTATATGCCACTCATGGGCGGACGCGGTGCACATAAGGGTGTGGCACGTGCTCCACTCTCTTTAGTTTTTTTTATTAGATAGAATTTTAACAAATATTAAGCCCAATTTAAGAAGAAAATGAAGGAGTCAAGAACAAAAGGTGCCCCAGACGAAAAAATTTAACTTTTTATTAATCTTATAACTAATGTAAAATTTTACTTTATTTCTCAATTGTACGTTGTATTAAAAATCGTCTTTGAGACAATTTAAAGTTGTAGTTCATAAAGTTCTTATAAATTTTAAGCTTTCACTTCAATAATCGCAAAATTTTTTTTTAGGAACAACATTATAAAATGATTCAAGACAATTAAATGTAACCATATTTAACAGTTATCCTTTCGGAAGAGATTAATAAATAAACGAGATAATGATAAAAAATTGGGAAATCACATAAAAATTTTGTATGATTTTTTAAATAGTTTTTGTTTCAATAATTTTTGTGCTTTCTCTTTTGTTTGATTATATTGTTTTTTTTGTTGGTAAAATGTTTGATCATATTTTTTTTAATGTTTGTACTGTATATTTTGAACAACCTAGTTAAACTAATTTTTGTTAGTTACAGAGACGATTTGTGCTCTATACCAAAAAAGGTTCTAGGTTCGCCCCTGATGCCGCTGATTAAAAAGATTTTGTCCAACAACGACCGAAAACATTTACTATAGCAAAATGTGTGGCTTTACTAGAATTATGGCAACAACAATTAATGGAGGCAGATTAGTTCAAGAAGACGACGACACGCAGCTGTTTTTTGTCATAATTTGGATGCTAATAATGGTTTTGTTTACCATAAAATTATTGCTTTCTTTTTTCCTGGTATCTTATTTGTTGGTTTGCAAAATTCGATGTGCTGGAATAGAAACTTTCAGGTCCAACCTTGAGCATAAATCAGGTAAGCCACCAATTAGGTCCACCAACATTTTGTAAAATATTTTAGGACTACCAAAAAAAATTTCATATAATAATAGCTATATACAAAAGGTCATTAAACATATTATACTAATGAAATGTTATTTATAAATATTACACATATTTTTAAATGCATATAATAATATATTTATAAAATAACTACTAATTTATTTTTTTCGTTTAGGGTCATCACTTTAGTAAGACCGGCCCTGAAAACTTTAACTCCTTTTGTGTGCGAAGAGTACAAACTTCAACTCTTTTAGTCAATTCTTTTTCTTTTTTTTGATCACCCTCTTTTAGGCAATTCTAGTTACGAAAATATAGTTATCTTGTTTTATGCTAGAGAGCTTGTTTCTGATAAATAATTCCGATCAAATTTTCAGTAGCATCTTTACTAATTGAATTGTAAAAAATGATAGATGATTATTAGCCCAAAGCTATAACATGGATATCTCCAAAATGGTGAAAATTAACTTACATCTAAACATTTGCTTCTAAACCATTTAAATGGATCCATAAAAAAAAACTATGAGTAATCAGAAAAAATAAATCTCAAAAAATGGTAAAGACAAAATTCTTAGGAGCTTGAAAAGTATATGAGAAAAAATGAGAGAAAAAGGGTAGAAATAAAAATGGTTCGAAAACGATAAAAGGAAAATATAATTATGGTAAGACTATAGAAAAAAAAAGAGAGCTTAACAAAAAAAAATTATGGTTAGCAGTGAAATATATTAGTTGAAAAATTAAGAAAGTAAAATACTTCTGTAGAGTTTATAAGTTTATATAGTCAAAAGTTTTTCTTTTTATAAAATGGTATTTTCAAACAGTACACTACTAATAGTGAGAAAAAAATAATAAAGAAGAATCTACAAATATCAAAAATGAAAAACTAAAAGTGGATAAAAATTCATTCGGAACGACGTAAGAAAATTCAATATAACAAAATGTAATAAAAATAGAAAGCTTTCGCTGATAAAAGAATAAAAAACATTTTTCATAAAATGTTGTATTTGGAAGGAAAAAAAGAAAAATGTGTTATAAAATTTTCATATATACATAAAATTATATGTTCATTTTAATAAAAAAAATATATTATACATACTCACACATATATAACTATATATATAAAATTTCACCTATCCGATTAAGTAATTATTCGATAAAATTGTGTAGAGCATATCCACACATATTGCAATTAAAAACTTATTTAATGTATAGAATAAGTATATAAAATATATGAATTTTTCTATTTATTATCATTAATTTATAGTTAGAATTTTGTGATTTTTGTATAAGATTAATTATAAAAAGAAACAAATGAAGCAATAATGCTTCAGTTACAATATTAGAAAATCGTTATATATTCTATTTAAAAAATTATTAGGCATGATCATTTGAATATCCGCCTGAGTTTGGATTGGACTTTCCGGATTTTGGTATTTAGGTATGATATATATGGGTTTCTATTGACTTTTGACAGTGTTTTCAGTGTGTTTTTGAGTATTTTTGGAGTTTTTTTTATGTCTAGTGTTTTTACTGTTTTATGGTGCTTTGAAGAGAAAATAAGCAATTTGGAAAAAAAAAGGACTTATGATGATGCAAAACCAATCTGATGGGTCATAAGTTTGGCATTGTTTGAAGGGTTCCCACTGTTGGATCGAATCGAAATTTTGACACAAGATAGCCACGTTAATTAACTTATGGAGATGGTTTGAAGGCAATCCATCGGTGCAATCAAAAGTTATGTCCACTTTTGTGAGTATCAGTAAAGCTGGCGATCAAACGAAGTGCATGCCAAACTGAAAGTTTTTCGTGAAGAGAGGATCGATAGATCTCATTAGGTCATCGATCGATCGCATGCAACGCCCAAAAATCTGAATTTGTTTTTGCCTCAGAATTTTCTGTTTTGCCACAGAAGATCCCATAAGACCTATAAATACCCTTTTATGATGAAAATTAGTTAATCGCACAATATTTTTCACATGTTTTTTCGCTTTTCTCTTTGTATGTTTTTGGGAAAACGAACTTCAGACTCCATAACTTTTATAGAAGATTTCTAAACCCCCGTTCTATTTAATCATTATGTCTTTCTTTTTATCTATGATTTTGTGTTCTTCAATTGTATACGAGTAGTTTTCTAGTTAAGCTTTAGGGTTTCTAGAGATTTCATGAATTGATGAATATGTTGTTAAATTTGGAAAGTTATCATTAAAATTTTTCATATAAGTTGTTCTTCTTGGGTTAGATTAATTACCTAATTCATGATTTTAGGTAATGTATATACAATGAGAATCGATTTAGAAACCTGAAAAACTCTTAGATGAGCAAGATATTCTTAGCCACTGAGAATTCATGTTAAAGTGTTTTGTGAACAAATCAAACTTGAACGTTAATGCATGTTAGTCTTAATTAAATTCAACGAGAGTTAGTTTTCATTATTCTTTGCGTATGAATTAAATAGTTTGGGAGGAGATTCGTCTTCAATGATTTGAGTTCGAGTGATTTCCTTATATGTCAATCATGTTTCCAGTGAATTCTCTATCCCTAGCATTTTAGCCTATTGATTTACATCTTTGATTCGAACTAAAAATTGTAGTATGTCTTGGTCTTGCTTTTATTAAACTTAAACTTAAAAGTACAAAGGTTGAAGAAAATTACAATAAGAACTTGAAAGCTTAAAGATACAAAAATTTAAAGGGAGTTTTTTAGAGAGAGAAAGAGGGTCTGAAAACTTGTGTTCTTTTTGCTGGAATGGTCTTCTTATAAAGGAAGTTGAGCCTCTGAAATCTTGATACGTGTTATGCTTTAGTAGTTGCGAAATCTTGATTAATAGAGAATCTTATCCTTTAGCTTGAATTTCTTTGTGATATCCGCCTGTGGGGTCTACTTCTGAGTTGTCTTGATACTAAACTTCCTTGGAACTTGCCATTTGAATGCTGGGACTTTGAGTTACAGAGTCTTGGTACTTGCCATTTTGGGACTTTGAGTTGCAGAGTCTTGGTACTTGCCATCTTGGGACTTTGAGTTGCAGAGTCTTGGAACTTTGTGTTGCATAATTAAATAATTGCGAAAAGTTTAACGGATCATTATGACATTTTTTTTAAGTCCTATAATATTAAAAATATTTTTAAAACTAATAATGTACATAAAGCTGTTTTTTAAAAATATTAAAGATGAGAATAAAATGTAGATAAACTTTATATATATATATATATATATTATTTATTATAATATATATATATATATATTTGATTATTATTATAACTATTACTATTATTATTGCGTCAGTGCCGGTTTACAAAGAGGGACACCTAGTGTGACAGCCCTGGGTCTAGTCGGATATCCCAATAATTGTGGGGTTCAAATTCTTTAAAATATTAAAAATAATGAAAGAAATTACATTTTTTTATTAGTCGAAAAGGGTCTAATTTTTTTTAATATGTATACTTTTTTAGTTTTGTAACAAATCATATGGTTTAAGTTACAAAAAAAATTTTAAGAAAATTAATTTACTACAATTATTTTAAAAAATTAAATTTAAAACCAAAAATTTTTTCGCCCGAAGGCTTATAATAATATTGAGTCATCCCTGTATTACGTATGTTGTTAACTTGCAGTGATATATTTCGTATTAAATATTTCATATGTTGTTAAGTATTTTTGTAGTTAAAGATAATAATATTTATGATTATAGCATATTAAATTAAATTATTTAAAAAATACAGATATTTTAAAAAATTAGAAAAATTTCAAAAATATGAAAGATCTAATTATATATTAAAATATAATTTCAAAATTTTGAAGTTGTAAAATATTAATAATAAAATTTAAACGTTACCAAATATTAAAATAAAACTAAAAATATCAAAAGTAGTTAAAATTTTCGAAAAACTATTGTAATTTAAACGAAAATGCTAATGTATTAAAAGAAATTGAGGCTGCAAAAGCTCATCTTCTAATGCATAAAAACACAAAATAATATAAAAGTGTCATTTACCTTTTATTTCATTTTCACATTTAAGATAACATATGCGTTTGGTTGAGGAAAAATTACATAAATTCACACAATAAAATTAATTATATTTTGAAATTCCATAATTTTTTAGATTTATTAAGTATTTCAAGATATAATTTATAATTTTATTTTATTTTTGGTAAATTTTAAATTATATTATTAATATTTATAAAATTTAAAATTGAAAATTAATACTTAAATATTTTATTAGATTCTCATACTTTTTTAGGAATTTCTTAATCTTTTTTTGAATTTTATAAATTTTAAAATAATTTGATATAATTTTTAATTTAATTATTTTCTTAAAATAATAAGTACTTCAATAAATTTTTAACGCTTTGCTTTGAATTGGTAGATAGATAAGTTTATATGGTTTAAAACATATAAATAAAATAATTAATGTATTATTTTGAAAAATAAAAATAGGTGGTGCATTATTATGAATATATTTAAATTGATGTATTAAAATGGTAACTTTAATTACATTGATATATTTTTATGAAAATTTCCCATACATATATCGTATAAATTGCAATAAATGTTAAGATATAGCTTGTAGTCATCGGGGATGTATGTACAAATATGGGATGCTCTTATTTAAATATTTTTTATTTCATGTAACTATTGATTAAATTATTAGTATAGTTGATTAACTTTGATTTATTGACAGACCTTATTCTGAAAAAATACTTAAAAAATATTTGAATGAAGTATAAGAATTTTAAAGATATTTAAGAGTCTATTTACTTTTTAAACCATTTTTGTTTATATAGTAAAGATGGGAAGTGCGGAGTACAGAAAATTGTGAGACTTATTATAAGAAAATGTAAAAAATCTCTTTTGGTTATTGTAGTTCGTGAGAGAAAGAAAAAGAGACACAACGTATTAGTTTTTTCTTTTTCCGATATTTGAGTGCATATGTAAGATTTCATATTTTAGTTTCGTATCAGACCCTAAATATCTCATAACCGACATTGTGTATTGACCCCATTTCTATCAAAGTTAGATACTTATACTATACTCAGTAACACTTTTAATAAAAGAAATTGTATTATAACCCGGGTAACAAATATTTTTGGACCTGGCACTGCTTTATAATAAATACGAAATCAAACATATAGAATTCAATATCGTCTATTAAAAAACAATTATCTGCAAATAAAAGGCCGCATGCATTGACTTGACTCCTTCAGTCTTGTACTGCCTAGAAAACTCTACATGTATAATTCATCAAACCAATCATAACTGTGTTATGATTACCAAGCAACAAATCTTCGAGAATGATAATTGTACACTGTTGGCTACATAATTACATGTATATATTTTTCAACAGGACATGTTTATTTTTCGTAAAACAAAATTATTTTTTTCGATGCAAAATTAATTTGTTGAAGTTTATATATTTAAGTTTTTATAATTTCTAAATGATGCAAGTTTAATTTCATGTGGATGCGCTATTTTGTTAGTTACTTCTTATAATATGCAACTGTGTTCAAAATCTGTCAGTCAATATTGCTTGATGTAGCTTAAGATAGAATGCTGAAAAAAATATAGCCAGTTGATTTTTGTAAATTGCATAATATGTGTTGAATGCTATATACAGACAAATTATGTAGGAGATCGATCCTTGGACAAAGTATAAGACATATCCTTTTAGTCATTTCTAAGTATAAGTTACATTTAAATGTTATTACAAATTTACAAAAGAACAATGTTACATTTGGATGCAGCATTTCAAATATAAAATCTAAATACAAAAATGAACGACCGCTGACTACAACATACGGAAACTGCATCCATATGCTGTATCCAAATACACAAACGAGCGAACAAAAAGATAGTGTTTATCTAAGAAAAATAGGAAATTAGGATGGGTAGTGTAAAGTTGTAGAAGAACGAGGAACTGATCAATTGTGAAATGCAAGGATGGAGCCACAACCGACTCGAAAACAACCATATGCGAAACGAAATGTTTGCAACTTTTGGAAGCAGTAAACCACTTGTATATCCACAATCCAATCCGGAGAGTTGATTGTAGGCTAGAAAATCAGCATTGTACAAATCACCTTCACACACCTTACACTTGTAAAGCATTTAAAGACGTTCGTAACTAATCTTTTAGGGTTGTTTAACTACTATTTACCCTTTTGACTTAATGTGGTAAAATGAAGATTATATATAAAGCTAATAAATTTGGGTAACACGATGTAAATACACATTAATCTGTATAACTATGAGTCTATTACAAAACCCAAAAAAACTATGAGTCTAAACAAAATTATAAAGGCACGTTATATCTTTTTGAAATATAAAGCTAAATGACAAATTATGGTGTATAAGTTTGCATTCAACTTTTGTTAAAGAAGCTTAGCAAAATTTCAAAATCAAAATCAAATTAGGTTGGCTATACACAAGATTCGATCTCTATATATATGTTTAATATAAATAAACATTTGTTGATCCATGCATGTTCGAGAAGAACGCTCACAATGTCGACTCGGTGCACCCGTAATCCAATCTAACGGTTGAAAGTCCACGAAACACACAAGCAAGTAGTACTCCCTTTTACACCTGATCATATATATATAATATTATAAAATCTTAGGAGGATGGTTCCTTGGCCCTTCTTGTTTAATTAATTAAAATTTGAAAAAGTCCACTAGATGACAAAAAGATATGGGATAAAAGCTAAAACGCCCCTCTCAAATCTTTTCTGTATATATACATTGTTTCCACTCTCTTCTCTACTCAAATCAATCATCTTCTTCTTTGTTCCTTTTCTTCTTTAATAGTTACCTAAAATTTTAAAGTTTTCATAAATGGCCACTCCGAGTGAAGCATCTGCACTTTGGTTCATCGAGAAGCATCTACTTGACGACATTTCTCCGGTGGCTACAGATCGGTGGATGAAGAACGAAGCAGCATCGGAATCTAGCTCCGATTCTTCTTCTGTCATCTTCCAATCATCGCCTCCTGAATCCGAGACCAAACCTGAAATTATCGATCTCGTGACGCCGAGATTCGTCGATTATGAATTCGACCCGGAGGTTTCTGTCTCTGACTTCGATTTTAAACCTTCAGATCAAACCGGAACTCACTTCGACTCGGGGATTAAATCTGAATCGGGCGATTCGCATTCCAGCCGAAAACCTCAGTTGAAAATTTCACTTCCAGCAAAAACAGAGTGGATCCAATTCACCGCCGCGAATCCGCAGCCGGAAGTTCCTAACCCGATCGGGGAGGAGAAAAGGCATTACAGAGGAGTGAGACAAAGGCCGTGGGGGAAATTCGCGGCGGAGATTCGAGACCCGAATAAACGCGGATCTCGCATTTGGCTCGGGACTTTCGACACCGCCGTTGAAGCGGCTAGGGCTTACGACGAAGCAGCGTTTAGACTCAGAGGATCCAAGGCGATTCTGAATTTCCCTCTCGAAGTTGGCAAGTGGAAACCACGCGCCGACGACGCCGAACGAGGCGAAAAGAAACGGAAGAGAGACCAAACTGACGACGATGAGAAAGTGACGGCGGTAGAGAAAATATCCAAGAAGACGGAAGAGGACGCTGACGGCGGAGAGAGTTTAGCGTTTGGTACGTCAAACTTAACGGAGGTATGCGACTGGGACTTAACGGGGTTTCTTAACATTCCGCTTCTGTCGCCGTTATCTCCTCATCCATCGTTTAGTTATCCACAGTTGACCGTTGTTTGATTTTAAAAAAAAAAAAAAATTTGAGTGTTGTATTTGAGGGTGTTAAAATATAAATTTCAACAGTTAAAAGAAAAAAATGAGGTGCAATGGAAGTGTTGATTGATGATGTGGACTCAACTAGTTGAAAATTTTCAACACGTTGAAAGAGAGATAGTGGGTCCATTTTTTATGTTGTGTCATTTTTTTATTGGTAAAAGAGATAGTTGGACCATTATTAGAGTGATGGAATAAGATGTTGAATTTTATTAAACAAAATCATTGTAGAGTATAAAAATTTAATGGGTGTTGAATTGTGAGGTGGAAGAGAGAGAAGATGAGGTGGAGTGTAAAATAGGGTGTTGAAAAATCATACCAATGTACATAGTCTAATGTGCCTGATGACATGGACTTGTGGAACACGTAGGTGCATGAGATGAAAAAATCTTTCTTGTTTTTCTTGATAAATTGTTAGATTTTAATATCAGTTTTTCGACAAATAGTAGCAGACTACAAAGAAAGATTGCAGGAATGTTAAAGCCTCAAAGCAAAAAGAAACTCCGACAATCTAAAAAAACACGAATTGAAGACTTACAAGGACTTATCAGGATACAAACCTAAGGGCATCATTATTGGTGAGATTTGTTTTGGAGCTTTTAACATATTTTATTATTACTTTTATGGTAAGGGATTAAGATAAGGACTTTTCTAGTTGAGTATTGGTGGAACTTATCTTGTCCNATGTTTTGACGGATCCGAAACGGATCTGAAACCCGAAAATATCGTAAACGGATCCGTAACGGATCCAAAAACTGAAAAACAAAAAAAAACGGATCTGAGAATGAATTTGTTCTGATCCAAACTCAAAATATTTTCGGTTACCCGTTCGATTTCGTTCGGTTCTTGCGGTTTCGG